>PVKC010033679.1:0-13897 GCA_004027635.1 Crocidura indochinensis | reverse complement strand
GTTGTTAAAGTCTCTTGATTCTATTGTCATTGAATTTGGCTCGTATATTTAGTTAAGTCCTTATTTTATTTTATTATTTTTTTTTTTTGGTTTTTGGGTCACACCCGGCAGTGCTCAGGGGTTACTCCTGGCTCCATGCTCAGAAATTGCTCCTGGCAGGCACGGGGGACCATATGGGGCACCGGGATTCAAACCGATGACCTTTTGCATGAAAGGTAAACGCCTTACCTCCATGCTAACTCCCGGGCCCCCGTAAGTCCTTATTTTTTTCCTCCACTAATGTAGCTGAGACCACTTGGTCTCAAGCTGAGGAAGGGGAGGGAGAGGATAAGGAGAGAGAGGGAGGGAGAGACAGAGACAGAGAGACAGAAACAGAAAGATAGGGACAGAGAGAGACAGAATGAGACAGAGAGAGACAGAGAGACAAAGACAGAGAGAGAGACGAGCTCAAGACAGAAAGTGAGCTTCTCCAAGGGCAGAGAGTTGCCTGGCATACATAAGCCAGCATGAAAGTAGGAAAGTATAAGAATTTACATCTCAAGGGACTGATGAGGGCAAGATGTACATGCAAGCATCATATTCATGAATCCAGGGAGCACATGTACCCTTTTTCCTTACTTTATACTGCTCATATTTGCTAATTCTGGATTCCAAAGTAAGCCTATAATTTATAATGGCGATAAAATTTTTATTTTTAATTAAATTATTCCTAGATACCACCTAAAACTACTTATTCAAGACTATAGCTTCTCATATGAGATCACACAAGTAACCATGTAAATAAATGTGGGACTCCTTAAAACTTTGAGAAAAATAAAAGGTTTGTAAGTGTAATATGAATTAATTCAAAATCAATTGAGTAATACATTTGAGTTGCTACTGAAATCATTCACTTAGGGTAACAGGTATAGCAAGTTGAACAATATTAAGCCCTGATTTAGGCAAGGGTTTATTGAGGTCGGCCCTACAAAGTATTAACGTCTGCCAAATAATACAAAATTGTTTATATTTTCAGATATTAGTCGCAGTTATTTATATAAATAAAAGAAGTTACTATAGTGGCTTCTATGAATTTCAAGCACTGTTGAATGATGGGCTAGAATTCTTTGGCTTTGACATGAAAATCACTTGTACCTTAAACATTATTCCCTATCAGAGAATTCATTTAAAGATAACTAAAAATGATTAATCTAAAAGTATCCAAAACTTTAACTGATTATTTAACCACTATATACAAAATATTATGGTCCCAAATATTAAAATAATGATTAAATAAGGTCAAGTTCTAATAGCCAAGATCTGAAGAGAGAGCCTAAGAAAGATTATAGGGTTTAAGGCATTTGTCTTTTTTTTTCTTTTTTTTTTTTGTTTTTTGTTTTTTGGGCCACACCCAGTGACGCTCAGGGGTTACTCCTGGCTATTGGCTCAGAAGTCGCTCCTGGCAGGCACGGGGGACCATATGGGGAACCGGGGGATCGAACCGCGGTCCGTCCTAGGTTAGCGCAGGCATCTTATCTGCAGCGCCACCGCCCGGCCCCAGGCATTTGTCTTGAATGGAGCTAATACTTGTTCAGTGGTAAATATTTTACTAATCCTCTGGAGCACCACGACAAATGATTCCTGAGCATAGAACCAGGAGTATGTACTGAATACAGCAGGGTGAAGCCCCTGTCCTCCTGCCCCTATATATTAAAAATAGAAGATCTAGAAGCAGCGCAAGTACCCAACAACAGCCACATGTATAAAGAATTTGTGTTATATAAAATATACAAAATGTGATGCTACTCCTCTATAAAGAGAGATGAAATCTTGTCTTTTGTTACAGCTTGCAAAAGATGGAAGATGTCATACTAACTAACTTAAGGATGATGGATAATTAGAAATATCAATGCTCTCTTTCACATGTGGTATATAAACAAAGAAACAATTCCAAAAATCAATGTCCAAACAAAATCAATCCTTAGACTCTGAAATCAGAATAGAAATGACCAAAGTAGGAGTAGAAGGGAACGGAAGGGTCTTATAGACAGAGGTTGATTGATATTTAACCCTAATTGATGAGTATATATACTCCTAACATATATAGATTTATCCACTCTTATAACAGTTATCTCAATCTTTTTTTTAAAATAAATTTTAAGTTAACCGAAAAACATAAAGTATTTATCAAGGCCCTAATATAGTGATGTGTCTGTTAGAAAAAAAAGTCCATACCGCATCACAGGATCACAAATCAATAACAGAATGCTATTCTCAATAATTTCCCTTGGTGCTTTGAGTAGTTTTAATGTAATGAAATACTTTCCAAAAATAAATGTAAAATGTTAAATAAAATAAATTGTTTTATATTAAAAACTAGCAGTTTTTAATTTCTCTTGAAATTACATTGTTTAATATTGACTGGAAAAAAATACAATTTTAGCCATTTTGTTAAAGAAATACAATGGTAAAAAACAACTATGAAATCAAACACAGTATTAAACAACGTATAATCTGAAATGGATTATATTATATAAAAGCCTTAGAATTTAAAGCGTGTGATCAGATTGTTTCTTTGCAAAAGGTCAGAAGGGCTGTTTGTTGTTTGTTTGTTTGTTTGTTTTGGGCCACAACTGAAAGCATTCAGAGGTTACTCCTGGCTCTGCTCTTCAAAATTATTCCTGGCAGGCTTGGGGCACCATCTGGATGCCAATGATTGAACATGGGTGGGCCTGGTGCAAGGCAAATGCCTCACTGACTCTGTGATCTCTCAAGTCCCAGAAGGGCTGTTCTTAATATGTCCACAATGTTACCTGGCTTCTAAGTGTTACCTGGATGTGGGCTCATTAAGCTTCCTAGTATCACCTGACAGTGAGGAACTAACAGGTCTTGATAAGACTACTACTATTACTTATAGTACAGATTATTTTAAATGAAGCTAAATGAGGGCCCTGGATCCAAAAAGAAACTTTTGTCTCTGTCCTCTGCTTTTTTTTTTAGAGCAAAAAATATCATAGCGTTTCACCCATCCTTTCCTTGATTTTTTTGTGTCTATACCAAATTTATACATTTTCAATTCATGAATTTATAATTACTTCATACATGAATTTTTCCTTTGCTAATATTATTTTGATTATTTCTCCATTCTGAATGGATGGACCCTACAGA
The DNA here is from genome assembly GCA_004027635.1 of Crocidura indochinensis. Taxonomy (NCBI): domain Eukaryota; kingdom Metazoa; phylum Chordata; class Mammalia; order Eulipotyphla; family Soricidae; genus Crocidura; species Crocidura indochinensis. The sequence goes on along the minus strand of PVKC010033679.1, from coordinate 10,750 downwards.
ATAATAGTCTATACTTACCGGAGTCCAATGCAAGTTAAATGCAATTTAATATAGACAAGCATTCATACACCAGAATACTGAAATACTTGAAAACTGACAGAAACTTTCTAGCCAAGGTGTTTGTTTCAAACTGAATGAGGATTTCCTGGCATCTTAAAATTTTCTTTTATCTCTTTCCTTCATCACTTATCATTAAAGCTTAACAACTACACAAAGCAAACAAAAGAGTGAGTTCTCTTCAACTCTCCAAGTTTACAGAGATTAAGAGAAAAAACACACAAGTAAATTCAAGTACAATGGCATTGGGACTGGATTCCTAAAATAATCTGTCCTATTTAAGAAAATATAGAGGATTTATAGCAGTGGGAAAGAAGCATAATAGATGTTGATAAAAGGCTTCTTTCAGTGAGGAAGTGTCTAGCCTTTTTAGAAAAAGGAGTCAGACATCACTAGATATTGTAAATTCCCTGTAGGAAAGCTTTCATACAATGCCTCCTTTAGAAAGGTGAACAAAAAGGGTGAATATATTAGAAAAGATAGAAGAAACTGAAGCCAAGTAAGAAAAGCCCCTAAAGAAATTATTACACTTTATTTTCCAAGAGAAGGTTTCTCCCTTAGGCAATCTGGTTAATAACTTGAAAGATGTAGGGGAGAGAGGATGCTTGGCAGGAGGGGGGGGTGATATCTGCAGGGAAAAAAAAGTCATAGAAGTGCTTCATTCCAAATTGTACCAACTTATTAATTTTTATCAGAGCCTTTCAGAGTCAGATGGAGCTGTTTCCCCTGTAAATATAATAATCTCTTAATAAACTAGTACTGTGCCCCAAATCTTTTAGTATTAATAGCATGCCATTATTAAAAATTCTGTTCTCTCTCATAAAATCATTTATTCCCCTCAAGCATGGATATAGAATGAAGATTTTTATATATTCTCATTCGAATAGTTTCTCCTTACTTTCTGAGAAATACTAGGAATTGCAAAAACACACTGTTGATGTACATATAAAATCAAATATATGATTCACCATTTATAGGCAACAAAATGATTTAATTTAAATATTATCAATAGAGTGACTATTATCATGAGTGAAGATACTGTATCCTGTTATTTAACCCCCAAAAATGCCAACATAGGAAAATTCAAATATTCTATTTAAGGTATAATAAAAAACTATGAAGTTAACAGAAATAACTTAATTTTAAATTTAAATTTAGTCTAGTGCAAATACCATAAAAAGCATTCTGCATAGATATTTTACTATTTATAAAAATGGTTATAAATGGTTATCTGTTATAGTTCCCATTCTATGAGAATTTTGCATGCAAAACATGTCTGGAAATAAAAGACCAATTACTACTTAGATTATCTAGTAGAAATATTTAAAGTTGGTTATACTAGTAGAAAAATATCAGTGTTTCAAACAAAACTGACAAAATTTTCAAGTGAGAAATGAATAAAAATACTTAAAAATACATTTTGCTTAATGGATAACAGAGATGGTTGTATATTACTAGGATATTTGATTCTGCCAAAACTCTGTCCCTCCACAACACAAACCAACACCAATATTGTGTTTCCTATTCATGGTGGAACATGACATAAAGAGTAAATGTTCCCCCTGTGTCATATTCACTGTGGCAATTGAACAGTGCTGAACATACTTATTACCCTCTGTATTATACCAAGGCAATACATAGCATAAAATGAGAGGGAATTGGTCATTTTCTCACACATTTTCCCTTCGATCTATTAAGACTAAGGTGGAGTGAAGGCCAAGTGGCCTAAAACCTTTTTTTCTGGACTAAGGTGCTAACCGATTCGCTTTTGTGAGATATCATTATGATTAACTTGTTTTTATGTCTTTCACCAGTATGTAGCCAATTAAGATGATGCAGATCATTAGACAGAGTTCTTAAACACATCAAACCAAGTCACTTCATCATGATGGAGACCAGAACTTCACTAACAATTCACTGTAGAAGTCCATTGCTTACATGACTCATCAATACTGATGCTCTTAGTTTTCTTCCTTAATGTATTTCCTTTAAAATATGTAGAGATTGGGGCCCGGGAGATAGCATGGAGGTAAGGCGTTTGCCTTTCATGCAAAAGGTCATCGGTTCGAATCCCGGTACCCCATATGGTCTCCCGTGCCTGCCAGGAGCAATTTCTGAGCATGGAGCCAGGAGTAACCCCTGAGCACTGCTGGGTGTGACCCCAAAACCAAAAAAATAAAAATAAAATATGTAGAGACACACAATATCTTACCATTGAATTAGAACTGTCTACGATAGTATTTTGAATGGTTAGTTCACAGGCAATAGAAATGTTACTCTAAGAACATACTGTATTTATTTTTATTCATAATTGATTCACAATAAATATATTTTAATTGTCTGAGAACATCATCATTATAATACTATTGTCCAACTTGGTTTAACATATTATTGCAATTTCCTGTAGAGTTTTTTTTATGATAGCAAGAATAGACAAAATAATGAATAGCATAAATCAGATCATAGATAAAATAAGCTACAAACACACAAATCAATTTGAACAAGTTTTATCATGAAAAAGGTCAAAAGTAGGATTGTCGGATACCTATATTCATTATATTTACACAAAATTATAAACTGTAAAATCAGTTTTAGGATGTGCTGACTATTTTAAGGTAATTTAAAAATAAAATCACTACTAACAAAGGAGAGAAATTAAACTGCTCTGTAAATATTTTATGCTGCATTATACTAACAGCATTTATATGTATGGCCTAAATATTGAATATCAAATGATTTAAAACCTCTAAAATATTTGAAGTAGTGTCCTTCTAATGAAGCATGTTAGTAGATAACACATTGATCATTTATGAGTTAAAAAACACTTGCAAACTAACAGCTCATAAATTTAACACCTTGTCTAAATTTTGACCAATCTGTAAAAATGACTAGGATTTTTTTCATTTTGAACTGACAAATTTTAGAGATATTTTTCAAGCGAATCTTTCTATCAAAGCAAACATTGTTTCAATTTATCCTGTTCTCTATTCTACTCATACTTCAGATTTTCCACATGATTAGCAACTTTGGTTGTGATCTGCATGTCAATTTTCTATCATATAAACAAAGAAAATAAGATTTGAAAGAGAAAATCATTTTCCTTTATATACATTTCTTAAGAAATATAAAAACCAGTATGATTTATAGGGTTGTATACCTCTTACTTTTTGAAAAATTAGACCTAAAGAAAAAGTAATACAAAAAGAGAACATAATACTATTCAAAAATACACTATTTTTTGAAGAATACAGGTAATGTTGGTTCATTATTCAAGTGCTGTATTATTTTATTTAGCCTTTAAACTTCTCATATTTTCATTTTCCCTTTATGACTATTATCTCCCATGTTTCAAATTAGTAAGAAATAAAGAAAAACTCACCTATCATCCCAAAGTATGAAGCAACTGAGCAAGTCATAAAATGGCAAATTGTATTTTACATGAAGCCTGTTTATCACTTTTATTTTTTTCTATTTGAAAAATATTGAAAATAAATTCTTTGAAAATATTCTACTGAGGTTTTTATTCTTTTACTTTATGTATCTTTTAAGATATTTTATTATGTTCACAACAATATTGTATTCATATATAACTTATTGAAAAAAGAGGTTCATATGTTATGTCTACATTATTGGAATCTGTGGGTCAAGTATTTAGCCTTTCCTTATAACATGGGAATGACTTATGAAGAATATCTATTTTAAGACAGGTGTATTTGTCCTTAAGGGTAAAGTTACAGATACGTTATAAAAGGCATGAGTTAAATAATTTTTACATTGACAGATCACCATAAAAGCTAGTTATTCATAAATCTAAATTTAATTGTGAAATATTTTAATGTTTAACTTGTAGCTGTTAAAGGTTTTTGTAACTTTGCGTCTTCTCTTCCCCTCTGCCCAAAATTCAGAACTCGGTAGGTCTAGGAGAAAGTATCTATACAATACTGGTCTGAGGCTGGTAGTGTTGAGGTTATGATAATCTCTCTCTGGGAGAAGGTGTTATGTTACCTACCATCAGATGAGATCCCAATTATTAAGTGCATCAGTAAGTACAATCACTATGAGGTGATTATCCAAGAGCCATGAGTGGATTATGAATGTGTGGTGTGTATGCACACATACACAATAGAATGTTATGCAGCTGCAAGAATAATGGATTCATGCAAATCCTAGGAACTTGGATGGAACTAAGGAATATTGTGTTAAGTAGAATGACAAATACAGGATGATCTGACTTGTCTGTGGTATATACAATAATTGGCCAAGGGAACAACACAAAGTATTAAAGGACAGATGACTCAATCACATTTGACCCTATTATATAAGAAGGAAAAAGAGGAGGAAAGAAATGTATTGGAGTGACATTAAAAGGAAGACAGGAAATAATGGCAGAGGTCAAGGTCTCTGGTAAATCCTCAATATAAAGGAGATATAGCACGATATATAAGCCAGAGTCAACAACCTGAGCTCCAAACCACAGCCACCAAACTTAAAAATGTGCATGTAAAGGAGGCAAGATGGGGATAAGAGAAAGAAAAAAGAGAACGCTCTGGGGACAATGTAAGAGGGGAGTTGACACTGGTGGTGGCTCTGGTGCTGGAATATAGTTTGCCTAAAACTCAGTTATGGATAACTTTGTAAATTGTGGTATCTTGTTTTTTAATGAGGGGTTAGACCAATAGTATAGTCTGTAAGGAGATACTCAGTCATGGGCAAATGCCTAGCATATGCTAAGACCCCAATTTAAACCTCAGCACTACTTGGGCATGCCAGTTGTAGCCTTGGTGACCCTGAGTACTACCACTTGTACCACAGTGATGGCTAGTGCAATAAGCCACCAGGAGTATTCCTTGGGTCAGCACTGCCTGGGAGCCTCCAGGCACAAAACAAAGCAAAATCAAAATCCCAATCTGAGCTGTCTAGCAACAAACCCCCATAATAATCTTGATCAATAAGGAATAGGCTAATAAAATAAATTGACACTAATCTTGTACCTTCTCTTTAGATTAGTTAGTAAAAGGAACATAAATAAAAGAATACTTTTGCACTGATAGTGACTTCAAGACCCTGGTCAAATAGTATAGGCTAATGAAGATTTAACTGTAGAATTCTCTTGGACTTCTAGTTCACTTGCTCTTCTGTAGCAGACTGAATCAGTCTGATGGCTTTTTCTCTACCATTTTTCTATACAGGCAACATATATATATATTCTCAGTTGTGCATGCTCACCATTCTCCCTCATGAATATGTATAAATTTCCTGGGAAACTACTGGAATATGTATAAGCTGTTAAGTCACTCTATCTCTGCTGGGCATAAAACCAGATCTCTAACTTCCTTCTCTTAAGATTTCTTCTCCAGCTCATGGAGGTGGACATTCTCCCCAGCTTAAATTGTTTTTATGCCAATAAAGCGCCTATTTTCTGTTTAGATAACATTACTATGTAAAATTAGAAAATTGATTTTCTCTTTAGCTCAAATAGAAATACAAACTTGTTATGCTAAAATGGCTAGACAAACTAGTACAGGATGGAAATGTTTTACATCCTTATTTGGTTTACAAAGAAAAATTGTGGAAGTCCTTGATAAGAGCAAAAAGTTATACTGGGAAAGGTATCTAGAACATAACACATTACTAGGTTATATTGGCCTTTCATTAACTTTCAGGGTTGTTTTTTACATCTTTGTCAGTCTCATAAAACTGATTATTATGCAAATGTATCCATAGAAATGTAAATGAATACTGCCTCAGGGAGATTCTGTGATTGATTACTGCCCTATGGAAAAAAGCAGTATGCATCTATTTGTAAATTCATTTCAGAATTTCTAATTGGATTTATCCTACTTTTTGTTTGTATTGTTTTGTTGATTTTCTTTTTAATCATTTGAAATATCTTACTAGTTCCCTCATTAATTAATAATCTCAATAAAGTCATTTGAGATTTTATTTATTTTAGTCATGAAGTTATGATTATTCCTTCCTTACTAAAGCAAGTTTAACAGAATCTATAGATTAGTTTAGCCAATCTGTCAAACCATACCAATAACATATTTGAAAAATTCCACACAAGAATTTGTAAGGTTTCGTAAAGTTAAAAATGCCAAAATAGAATATGATGGAACATGCTGAGTCAGAAAAAAATCCTTAAAACACAATTAAAGAAAATATCCCTATAAGCTAGGTAATTTGTCATGTTACACCATATTAGAGTAAACTATAAACCATTAATGCATTTACCTTGAAAGGTGAGTGCTAAAACTTCAAAGATAATTTACCAACCACTAATTCTAAAGTTGTAACAAGATCATAAACCAAAATGCCCAGCCTCTCATGCCAGCAATTCAAAGTAACTTATTGACTAGGAACAAACTAAAACTCAAACTTAATAGAGCAGAAAATAAAGTAAGAAAACTAAAGTGTCAACAAATTATATTGTCACTAAGGGTTCACTTTTGGGAGCTAAGAAGAACAGCCTGGATTTTATGTGTCTAGATATAAAGCCCTTCTATAGTTAGGAACTTTGCCTCACACTGGTACAGAAATATTGGGCATCTTGTTGGAATTCCTTCAAAACCTTTAAGATATAATTTTAAAAGCTAACATGATCAGTAACACTGATATAAAAAGAAATATTAAAAATGGTGGTGGAAGTTCCCCTGATTCAATGTCAATATGTACCTAAAATATTACTCTGAAAGCTTTGTAATCCACTTTGCAAAATGAAAATTATTATTATCAGGAAAAAATGTACTTATAAATATACTAATAAATGTACTTGTACTTATAAATGAACAAACCAACCAGAAACTTACTTGTTCAAAAGAAAAAGGTAAATGACAAATATTTACGCGGTAAATAAACCTCATATAATTGTAAAATTGTTTTAAATGACCAAAGGAAAGTAAGTTAATGCGAACTCCAGGGAACAAAACAAAATTAACAAAACTTACTGTGCATCGCATAATAGCTCAAATCAATGAAAGACCAAAAGTGACAATTCACATACTTCCGTTGCAACACAAATCTTACCCCTACTAATTGCCAACAAAATAAAATATAAAAATATATGATTCAGAAAACCTGGTACATGAGGGAAACAGTATTATGAATCAATAATGAGTGAAAATGATGTAGGACCGATGATGGCAAGTCTCTGTGGCAGTTCAAAGTTCCCAGGTTCTTCAATATTTTCAAGAATTAAAATATTGAGTAATAATGATGCTCAGACTCAGAGTCAGAATGTAGAAAAGTTTATTGGAAAATAAAGGTAAAGGAAAAGGAACGCTCAGCATGGGAAGAGATTAGTATTGGACTAAGTTAAGTATATCTCATTTTGTGTGTGTGGGTGAGGGTTATAGGAAAATTGAGTCTTTTTGCAAGCCTTAAAAGGCTTTTTGCACTTCTTAACAATTGATAAAAATGTTACAAACACTTTAGTATCTTATAGGTCTCTAGGTCTGGCTGGCCTCAGTCCTTTAGTTTTGATCATTTGCCTTAGGCATTGTTAATTGCCTTATCCATATTGGTGGGGCGGAATTCTAAGGTCCAGTTAGAATCTTTCAAGTACGAGCTAGGCCCTTTGCTATATGGGGTTTCTGTTAGGTCAATGTGGATAGATGAAATTGATGGAATTACTGGTAAATCCACCACTAGAGTTTATGCTTAACATAGAGATTTTCTATTATCCCTTTAATTGTTTTTAGACTCAAATCATCAATGCAAAAATAATTATCATTCTTTTGTTAGGAATACCTCAGTTCAATTTAAGAAAATTTCCATCTACTAACGTTTTAACAGTAGCATGTCTGCTCCTGGAGTAAGATTCCATCATCTAAACCTTTTGAACAATGCTCAGATAATCCTTTCATTATTTTTTTCTCAGTTGATTCTTTACTTGTTTTTTTTTTTAATTTTAATCACACTGGTTTACATATCGTTCACAGTAATGTTCCAGGTACATGTAAACATTGAATCAGGGGAATTCCCATCACTGAGTTGTCCTTCCTCCACCTCCATTTCCCCCCTTCCTCCTCTATCCTCCACCCTCTCCCCAGGAACTTCTAGATTGAGTGATTCCCTCTGCGTCTAGTTTATTACTTAGTGATCTTATAGCTGTTTGGTCTTGGTGCCTCCATTATTTCTCCCTCTAATTGGGAAGCGGGAATAGATAGTTCGAGTTATTATGTGGTTTTGTTTGGGGAAGAGTAAGGTAATAGGATGGGGGGAAAATTATCCACGCCAACAATGGGTAGAGTCCTTCTAGAGGCTCTCATCCTCCGTTTGAGAGACAAAAGGGAAAAAAAAGAAGATGAATCCCCCAACATTTCACAAAGATGTATCAAATAAGATATCCAGTGAGCACTGCAGCAATACTAGATATGCACCACATGGTTGCCATGGTCTTGAGATAAAAAACATGACAGAGTGCAAAAAGGAAGAAGAGAAAAGAAGACAGAAAAAAGTAAATATATGAATAAAAAAGTGAACAACTACTTATATATCTACAGCAAGATAAGGAAGTCATTAAAACTAGAGAAGAGAAGAAGAGAGAAGATAAGATAAAGTAGTGATAAGAGAAATTAAAAAAAGAAAGGAAAAAAAGATTATTTTGTGCTTCTTGTCTCTTTTTTTTTGTGGTGTTTTGTCTGCTGTTTTTTGAGGGCCACCCACGGGCGTTCAGGAGTTACTCCTTCCTTTGCAGTAGAAATCACTCTTGGTAGACTCAGGGGACCATTTGGGAAGCCGAGAATCAAACCAGGGTGGGCCACTTGTAAGGCTATCTCTTGGGCCCAGGCTCAGATTATTCTTACTAAAGATCTCTGCAGAAGGGAATTTCTGCAGTGTGTAAGAGGCTAGATTTCATGGCCACAAAGTTGTCATACAATTGCAAATTTTATGATTCGATGTTGAATAAAGGTTCTAATATCACTGATTGCACTCCTTCTAGTCCATTTAAAGTAGTACTCATTTTAAGTTTCACTTAATTTTTAATTCACACAGTTCAAAGCCATACATCGACAAATGATCTAATCTGCAGATTCTGGATATAATACACTCATTCATATATGAAATGAATAATTTTAAATCCCACTATAGATGCCTCCTAGCAGACTGCTGAGAGAACTTTCTCAGCATGACATCACAGCATGGTCCAAAGGAAAAGAACTGAGACTGCCATAATGTTAAAAATCAAGAGAATCAGAGAAGTTCACTTGGGAAGTCAATTGCTCGACAGTCAGACTTTGGTAATGATTTCAGCCCTAGGGTCCTGTTCATGATATCTTCCTCTCACTCAATCTGCATTTCAGAGCACAAAATTCTTACATGGTAAAAACTATACTGTGCCTCATTGTCAAATCTGATTATTTTATTGAATAAAATGTGCTTTTAAATTGAATATGTTTTCTGTAGCCCACAGGTTTGAGCTGTAAAATAGTTTTCACTTGAATTTGAATTTCAAATCAAATGCCAGATCCTTCTTATGTATTGGACTATTGTAAGCCTCCATTTTTGTACACTGGAGAAAATTATGTTTCATACTACTAAGGACAGAAGTAAACATGCAATGGCTTCAAGCACTAAGCCAAAACAGAATAACCACTATTCCTCTCTGAGAATCACCTAGCTTTTATTGCTTGAGATAGATAATGCTGAGTGTTACCCAAGCCCTGCATGTAGTCTTGAAAAAATGGTTATGTTTAAATCAATCTGCTGATATCAGTGTTCAAGAATTTGCTTCTTTACTATGTCACTAATAGAAAAAACTCAAAGCTATCCCATCATGTCCCATCAACAAACCACCAGACACAGCTCCTCTAAACCACTATTATTTATCTCACAAATGGTTACATATATATATATATATATATATATAATTTATACCCACTGACCATCTGAATACAACGATATGTACTACATAGAGTAGAACAATTTAGCTTCTTTCCTTTTACCCTGAAGACTAAATTTTGACACATCCTCATCTTGGACAATTTTGAGTTCCTTCAGAGTACTAATCTTAAAGGAAAGCATTCCCTCCATAACTATACTATCGCACGAATCACCCTTTTATCCCATTTCTCCACATTATATTTTTATCTTTTTAAGTTCCCCATATGAGAAATGACCCTTCCTGTCTCTCCACGTATCCCGTGGTTACAGTCAGCAATATTGCAATAAACACTCTTGCAACAACATTTTTGAATAAAAGTCTCTGTTTACCAACACCTATTTTGAATTTGATACAATTAGCATTTTATTGCTTAAATACCATTTACTTCTATAAAATAATCTTTCACATAAGTTGAAAAATAAAAGTAAAGAATAGATAAGATTTATTTATTTATTTATTTATTTGGTTTTTGGGCCATACCCAGTGACGCTCAGGGATTACTCCTAGCTATGCGCTCAGAAGTCGCTCCTGGCTTGGGGGACCATATGGGAAACTGGGGGACCGAACCACGGTCTGTCCGTTGTCCGTCCTAGGCTAGCGCAGGCACCTTACCCTCAGTGCCACCGCCCGGCCCCCTAGATAAGATTTATTTAGCCGTTTCATAGTATGTCTATTTTTATTTACTATAAATGGACACCAGAATAATGCTCTGTCTAATTCATTTTTAAATAGTTTGCCCATAACCTTAAAAAAGATAGAACTCAGGGCCTGGGAGATAGCATGGGGGTAAGGTGTTTGCCTTTCATG
>PVKC010033678.1:0-13912 GCA_004027635.1 Crocidura indochinensis | reverse complement strand
CACACACACACACACAAAAAAAACAAAAAGAAAGAAAGAAAGAAAGAAAGAAAGAAAGAAAGAAAGAAAGAAAGAAAGAAAGAAAGAAAGAAAGAAAGAAAGAAAGAAAGAAGAAAGAAAGAAAGAAAGAAGAAAGAAAGAAAGAAAGAAAGAAAGAAAGAAAGAAAGAAAGAAAGAAAGAAAGAAAGAAAGAAAGAAAGAAAGAAAGAAAGAAACTTATTTAACTTGAATATGTGCATGTACAAGATCTCTAGTTCTTCAAGTTTGGCTTCAATGTGGGTAAAGAAGAGAACCTGAAATAATCTCTTCTATGGAGGATCTAAGGTAATCTTTGTTCTCAGTGATACCAAATCAGAATAGTAGTTCAAAATACTAGTCACTGAAAATTATTTGAAGAAATTGCAAAAGAAAATCTGGATTCAGTTCTGTTTATAGAAAACAATTAAATATAATTAGCAGGGCTGGAACTCTGTTAGTGGACAAATGTATAAACATTTTCTCTATAATCACATCCCAAATTTAACAGATATACAAATCTGTATCAGATAGAAAAATACTACATGCTTTCACTTATATTCACTTATATGTGGAAGACAGAAGTAAGACAAATGAATAAACAAAATAGCAAAAATTGTTATTGTATAAGAAAAAAGTAACAGCGGTTACCAGTAGAGAAGTATTAAATAAGGTAGGTAAGTCAGATGAAAGGGATCAGGTATATGAAAAGGAAACAGTACTTCAGGAGGTGATTAGAATGCAATATATAGATGTCAAACTGTAATTCTATGACTGAAACCTATATACTGCTATATACCAAAGTTACTTAAAAGTACTTTCTTTTTAAAAATGCAGCTAGAGGCCAGAACAAAAGCACAGGAGTTAGGGCATTTGTCTTGCATGTGATTAACTCAGGTTCAATCCCCAGAATCCCCATATGGTCCTCTGATCCTGACAGGAGTAACTTCTGAGCATGGAGCCAGCATAACTCCTGAACATGGCCAGGTGTGTCTGCCAAACAGGACAAAAAACATGACATTAAATGAGTATAATGATACAAAATTCACTAGATTAAAAATTAGTTAAAATAACATGATTATTGCCCTCAGACAACAAGTAACTGCAGCCCAGACCTGCAGGCCTATTGGGAACTAGCAGGAGGACTGATCAGCACTGTTAAGTTCTGCTCCACCCAGCCCTACTCCAATGTCTGCATGCATATCTTCTAGTTAACGAACTTCAGTTCAACACACAGAAAACACTACACTGTAAAGGACCCAATGAGAAACAATGCAGAACAACACCATATAGAAAGATGATGATAGCTCCACAGATCCAACAAGCGCCAGCCACCTATATAGCCTCTATGATAAAAATTTAGAAAGTATGGAGAATGCTCAAAAACCCAAAGAAACTATAGAACGAACTGATGGAAACACAAATAAGAATCAAGAGGATATGAAAATAGGAATGGGAAAACATCAAACTGAAAGAACAGGACTGAGAAACGTGGTAGGAGAAATAAATACCTCATTGGAAAGCCTCACAATTGAGTAACAGTAACAGAGTAACAGCTGAGCACAGAATCAGTGAGCTCGAATATGAGATGCATAATAACTCCACAAAACAGAAAAAGTTGGAAAGAGTCTTAAAACAAATGATAAGACAATGGAAAGACTCCTAAGACAATGGAAAGACTCCTAAAAATGTGAACAGATAAAAATAAGTCTTCGATAAACTCAATAGAAAAAATGTAAGAATTATTAGAGTCCCAGAGATCCGGGATGAAAATCCCCATGAAAAATCAACAGTGAAGGACATCATTGTGGAGAAAATCTCAGAGCAAAAGAGTGCATGCAACCAAATTCTAGTGACAATAATGAAACCCACAGATAGGCAGAGATAAAATACAGAAGGCAGCAAGATAAAAAAAAAAGGAAAAAAAAATACAGGAGGCATCAATTTCCCCAACTCCAAATTATACTACAGAGCAACCATTGTTAAAACAGACAGGTATTGAAATAAAGGTTCTCAGAGATCAATGGAATAGACTTGAGAATTCAGAGAATGACCCTAGACATACAATCAATTGATCTTTGACAAAGGGGCAAGAAACACAAAGTGAACAAGAACATCCTCTACAAGTGGTGTTGGGACAGCTGACCAGCCACATGCAAAAAAAAGCAAACTTAGACCTCTATCTAACACCATGCACAAAGTTCTAATCAAAATGGATTAAAGACCTGGTTATCAGACCCCACACTATAAAGTAAATAGAAGAAAACATAAGCAAAATATTCCAAGTCACTATCATGACAATGATAACTAGATAGGTGGAATGCTTGTTCCAAATGTAGCCTGGGGTAGGGTGGTGGAGGTAAATTGGAATCATTGGTTCTGTGAATGTTGCACTGGTAAGGTTGGTATATAGTGATGACTGAAACCCAACTACAAATATGTTTGTAACCATGATGCTTAAATAAAGAACTCTTTTAATTTCTTTTTTCTTTATTTAAAGAAAATGCATCACATAGTTGACATAACTAATAGTAATACATTTGTTTGAAGATGACAGCGCAAAGTTATTAAACAAATAGAAAGAAAAACTAGAAAAATAAAATGGAAGAGAAGAAAAAAGAAAGAAGAAAAAGTTCATTAGCAAAAATATTTTTGAAAATTATTGTATCTCCAATAAAGTCATTAATACATTAGCAGAAGGTTCAGTAAGCTCCTTTTTTTGGTAAAGATAAAAGATTAAAAATATAATAAAAAGGTGGGGGGGGGCAGTTGTTGCATAAGCACAGCAAAACATGAGAGATATATAAAGGAAAAACCTTTGGCCTAAAAACAGGGAGACCTTACCCATGAAGCATTCTGTCATAAGACCAAACTACAGGCTACAGACACACTAGGTTGTCCAACCCTAAAGTCTTTTTCTGTGGTCCCAGTAAAAACTCTTCACAATCACAGTTGCTGTTGTCAGGTTTCTGTAGTTAGAGATCCTGGTTTCTGTACAGATCCCATGTGGAAGTCAGGATGACATGGAGTATCTTCTGGTTTCATCTCACCATTATGTGACAATGCAGAGAACTCTCCCTGAAAGCAGTTTGCTGCTGTTATCAAATCGTCAGGGTGTCATAAGAACCCACTTTGGAGTAAGTCGATGCCAGGGCAGCAGTAGGGCCTTCCCTGGTAGAAGTCCTATTCCTAGTGTTGGTGTAGAAAACCATGATTGTTTCCATAGACGTGATCCAAGGTTCAGAGCTGAATGGTCAATTTCTGATATTATGAAGCCTAAGTCAAATCACTATGACAAGTGTTCAGGGTGTAAGGTCCCATTGCAGTATAAAATGTATACATTCCTATCTCTATTAGATAAGAACTTGTTTGAACACATAAGATTTCCTCATTTTAATGTACCTATGCAAAAAGGAACAATGCAATAAGGAAGTACTGGTGCATATGAGGGCAGAGGTAATAAGCCCAATAATCCCCATAACCTGGGTCTAACATGAATTCTACACACTTAGAGAAACTTATCTACTAGAATTTCATACTAAACAGATCCCCCAAAATGAGGAAATTTGCCACTACATAAGAAGATATTCAATAAGGGTTATACCTCTTAAGGAAATACATCTAAAGAAATATTCAAAAAAGATATACATGTCCCATTTAAGTCTTTTGAAATAGTTTTAATATAGCAAAATCTGGAGCACAGCTTCAACCTGTGATTTGGTCTTGTGGAGTCTAAAAAAATGGCTCCCAGCAGTCACATATCAGGAAGTGTCTTTAAGCTGGGGGCTTCTCAGAAATAGAACCTAGTAGCAAGAAAAAGTCCACAGTGAAGGGAGGTGGGGGAAAAAAGGGCCTATAGCAAATCAGTAGCATCAGAGTATTAGTTTTTTCTTAGGCTGAAAACTATCTTTTTCACTTTGGAAGCTGTTTGGCAGCTAGCTGGGGTGGGGGTGGGGGAATGTTCTGCTTCATGAGGAATTAAGAACTGAAGGTAAAAAGGGTTAAATGGGGGAAATAAGAGATGGGAAAGAGAAAGAGTGAAAGGTTAGAAAAGAACTTGTAAGGTAATAGCAAAGGGGGGAAGGAAGGGCTATATATGATAGGGGAAGGACAACATACAACATAGACATTATATATATATTATAGTTGTACATTAGACAGACATCAAGATGGCCAACACATACACTCACGTGCAGACATAGACAGACACTGAGGTTCGACCCATGGGTTACAGTTGAAAAAGCTGACCCAGGTTAAATGTGACAGATGTTTAAAAAAATATAAGCTGGCAAGTCAGATGTAAAGGGTTTTTATTTTCTGGGTCACTCATAATTGGTGAAGGTAAACTTTACTGAAGAAAAGTTTCATGAGTTAGATTGTATTTAGAGCATTCTTAGAAACAATTCTTAAAAACAATTATAATTTTCAAGTCTATAAAACTATAAGTGATATGGTAATGAGCATTGTAAGAGGTGTCTAAACTATGAAATATTGTCTAGTGGTTCTTGAGCATCCAGATTCCTTTCCTAAAAGCAAAATAAAATTATAAGCATTATGGTATAATGATGAGCTACCTACAATTGAAAACAGATAGCAATAACATTCAATGAATGAGCTTTGTAACAGGAGTTCATGGAGTTCAGGAGTTTAGTTGCATATTCCATTGCTATTTGTGGACATAGACATTAGATTATATTAGCAGGTATAATCAAGTAGAAAATAAACAGATTAGAATTTTTGTTGTGGCATTATCTTAATACGACCTGTCTTCTGAGTCTAATATAGTATAACATTGTGATGTGGAATTGGGGTGACCAACCTATATCTCCAAGTATCACTGTGAACAAAAATCAAGGAGCTATTATAAATGGTAAAATGAAGACATTAAAACTACTTATAGCTAGCATTGTAGTGAAATCCATGGCTTCTAAAGACATTCTGCACTCGTTTCTGTGGATAAAAGCATTGGAATATTATTATAGATATCTATAAAGATTGGATGCCTGCTCAAACTAAACAGCCATATCTGTTCTTGACGGGTGAGTTTAATCCACTGACATTTAAGGAAACTTGATCTAAAGCTGTTTTGTCAATATATTATGTAGTTGTTACAATTGGGGACTTAGTTTGTGCAATTGCTCTTTGAGCAGCTCATTTATGGTTGGTTTGGTTAGCGCAAATATTGCTAGTTCTTTTTGTCTGAGAATGTTTTTAATCCTTCCTCCTATGTAAATAAGAGTTTTGCTGGCGAGTGGGTTCTTTGTTGAAAGTTTCTTTCATGCAGTAGTTTGAATATTTCATTCCACTCTTTTCTTGCCTGGATTGTTTCAAATGGAAGATCTCGTTTGATTCTTATGTTGTTTCCTTTATACTCAAGGTTATTTGGTGTTGTTCTGTTATGATCTATTTTGTTTGGCACTCTTTTTGCCTTTAGGATTTGTAGAGACACCTCTTTCTTAAGGGTGGAGAAGTTCTTTGCTATTTTTCCCTCACTGTTTGTTCCCTCACTGTTCTTCCCCTTACCTGGTTTCTTCCCCTTCTGGAATTCCTATAATTTAGAGATTATTTCTCCTATCTTTGTTCGTTAAGTACCTTTCATTTTCTTCCAGGATTTTGTCTCTTCTTTCCTTTTTGACTTCTTTATCCCAGATGGCTTGTATTTTGTCTTTAAGTAAGTCTGTGCAATTCTCCACCTGTGTAATTCTACTATTATGGATTGGTAACATTCTTTTTAGTTCTTTCAGTTCCATTTGTATAGATTCTCTCATCTTCTGAAAGAGATCTTTGAGTAAGTTGGATTGTTCATCTATAGATTTCTTAATTTCACAGAATAGTTACTTCTTGTTTTCCATTGCTAACCATTAGCTGATTTTTAGTTCTTCAAGTTCAGGCATTTGAATGAACTTTGAGATTTGCCAGAATTTTTCTTTGTATTCTCCAAAGTAGATGTCTTCTTTAGCTTCTCCATTGAATTTTGCATTTAGTAGTTTGGAGTGCTTAATTTTTTCAGGCTATTGAAAGAAGTGCTAGACCCAATCTGCCAAGAAGTCTGGTTGGCCCCAAAGGACAGAAGAACAGTGGTGTGCACTGGAAGCACAAGAAAGTAATTTTTTGCTTAAACATTGTACTTATGAAAATGTTCATATTTGGGTTTCAGTCATCGAATGTATACCACCCTTCACCAGTGCGATCTTCCTGCCACCAATGTCTCTCTCCCACCCCAATTCCTGTCTATCTGTTAGACAGGCATTTTGCCTCTATCTATCACTATCATGTCATGGCAGTTGTCACTGTGGCTAGTGCTCTAAATGCACTCACTGCTCTCTTTGCAAACTTCATGTCATGAACTGGTCTTTAAGTTGTTCATCTCTATTCTCTCTGGATAGTATTGTCTACTTTCTTTTATTATTTTTTTTGTATTTCACAGAGGAGTGAGACTATTCTATATTTATCACTAACTCTCTGGCTCTTTATACTCAGCATAACAGCTTCCATGTCCACATATATATGAATATATTCATGTATATGTATATATATGTGTACATATATACACTTCATTTTCCCTAACAGCTGCATAGAATTACATTGTGTTAATGTACCATAGTTTCTTTAGCCACTCATTTGTTCTCAGGCTACTTGGTTGTTTCCAGTTTCTGGCCATTGTAAATAGTGCTGCTATGATCATAGGGTTGCAAAGGAAGTTTTTGTAATGTGTTTTTGTGTTCCTAGGGTTTTGCCTAAGAATGGTATTTGTGAATCATCTGGGAAATCCATTTTTAGCTTTTTGAGGAATATCCATATTGATTTTCAGAATGCACTAGATGGCATTCACACCAGCTGTGAATGAGAGTTTCTTTCTCCTCACATTTCTTCCAGTACTGGTTATTCTTGTTTTTGTGATGTGTGCCAGTCTCTATTGTTTTGATTTGCATCTCCCTGATGATTAGTGATGTGGAGCATTTTTTCCTGTGCTTTTTGGCTATCTGTTTTCCTTCTTTGAGGAAATGTCTGTTCATTCTTCTCCCCATTTTTGATGGGGTTAAATGATTTTTCTTGTTAAGTTCTGTAACTACCTCATATATCTTAGATATTAGCTCTTTATCAGATGGTTTTTTGATGAATATTTCTTCCCTTTCCATGAGTTGCTTTTGTATTCTAGTCACTGTTTCCTTTGAAGTGAAGAGCTTTTGAGTCTAATGTCTCATTTGTTTAATTTTGCTTCCACTTGCTTGGACAGTGGTGTTTCCTACTTAAAAATTACTTTAGCCTCAATGTCATAGAGTATTTTGACTATATTTTCCTATATATTTTATAGTTTTGGGTCTGATATTATGGTTTTTATCACATTTTGATTTGAACTGTATGCATGGTGTTAGAGGTCTAAATTTGCTTTTTGACATGTGACTGATCAGTTGTTCCAACACAATTTGTTGTAGGGGATGTTCTATCTCACTTTGTTATCTTCCTCCTTTGTCAAAAATTAATTGACTATATGTCTGGGATGGGGGGTCATTCTCTGAATATTAAGTCTATTCCATTGATCTGAATGTCTTTCTTTATTCGAATACCAGGATGTTTTAACAACTATTGCTTTGTAGTATAATTTAGAGTTCTGAAAATTGATGCCTTTTCTATGGGTTGCTTTAGCTCTTCATGAGCATTTATTTCAGGAATTTTAGGAGTGTCCAATTCATTTCTTTTAGGAATGTCAAGGGTGGGGCCCGGGAGATAGCATGGAGGTAAGGTGTTTGCCTTTCATGCAAAAGGTCATCGGTTTGAATCCCGGTGCCCCATATGGTCCCCCGTGCCTGCCAGGAGCAATTTCTGAGCATGGAGCCAGGAGTAACCCCTGAGCACTGCCGGGTGTGACCCAAAAACTACAAAAAAAAAAAAAAAAAAAGATCACAACAGGAATGTCAAGGGTATCCTTAGAGGAATTGCATTAAATCTGTACAATGATTTGGGGAA
The DNA here is from genome assembly GCA_004027635.1 of Crocidura indochinensis. Classification (NCBI taxonomy): domain Eukaryota; kingdom Metazoa; phylum Chordata; class Mammalia; order Eulipotyphla; family Soricidae; genus Crocidura; species Crocidura indochinensis. Next base: position 5,929 of record PVKC010033678.1, on the reverse strand, counting down.
TATTGCCATTTTAATGATGTTGAACCTCCCAATTTATGAACAGCATATATGTCTTTATTCTTGTGTCCTCTTTTATTTCTTGAAGCAGTTTTGTACTTTTCTTTGTATGTGTCCTTCATTTTTTTCATTAACTTGACACCAAAGTATGTGAGTTTTTGTGTACTATTGTGAATGGAATTATCTTCTAATGTCTATTTCCTCAGTATCATTATTTTTATATAAGAAAGTCTTTGGTTTTGAGAGTTAATTTTGTAACCTGTCATTTTGCTATACAAATCTATTGTTTCTATAAGATTTTTGGTAGAGTCTTTAGGGTTTTATAACTACTGTATCACATCATCTGCAAACAGTGAGAGCTTGACCTTTTCTATATAGATGACCTTTGATATATTTTTCTTGATTAATTGTTGTAGCAAGTACTTCCAGAACTATGTTGAATAGGAGTGGTACGACGGAGCAGCCTTGTGTTGTTCAGATTTTAGAGGAAAGACTTTTAGTTTTACCAGATTGAGTAATTCACTAGATTCCATGTACTTAAACTAAATGGCCTTGATTATATTGAGAAAATTTCCTTCCATTCCTACCTTGTTGAGAGTTTTTATCATGAATGGGTGTTGGACCTTATCAAATGCTTTCCTGCATCTATTGATATGATCATATGAGAGTTTATAGGAATAAAAGGATTTATTAGTTTCTTCCATGTTTTGTGGCATAGGATCATCTTGAGAGTTTATAGGAATCAAAGATTTATTAGTTTCTTCCATGTTTTGTGGCGTAGAGATTCTTAAAAACAATCTTTTATTAGCCCATGAAGTTCTGTAGTATCTATAGTAGTCTCTCCTTTTTCATTTCTAATGCTGTTTATTAAGTTTCTATCCCTCTTTTTGAGTTTGTCTAATGGTTTGTTGATCTTTTTTATTTTTCCTTTGTTGATATGGTATATTATGGTGATAGACTTGTATATGTTAAACCATCTTTACATCTCTGGGAGGAATGCTTCTTGGTTATGTTGTGTGATCTTTTTGATGGAGCATTGGATAGCATTTGATATGATTTTTATATGATTTTTGAGTATCTATTAGAGATACTGTTCTATAATTAGTCTTACTAGTATTTATGCATGCTTTTAGTATAAGATGATGATAGCTTCATTAAAACTGGTTGGGAGTATTTCTGTTTCTTTTTTTTTGTTTTTGTTTTTGTTTTTGTTTTTTTGGGCTACATCTGTTTGATGCTCAGGGGTTACTCCTGACTAAGCGCTCAGAAATTGTCCCTGGGTTGGAGGAACCATATGGGACACTGGGAGATCAAATTGCAGTCCTTCCTTGACTAGCGCTTGCAAGGCAGACACCTTACCTCTAGCGCCACCTCACCAGCCCCAGTGTTTCTGATTCTTAAATTTTCTGAAGAGCCTGAAGAGAATTTCATTTGATCCTCTTCAGAGATTTGAAAGAATCCCTCTGGACCTGGACTTTTTGGGGAGGGAACACTTTTAATTACCACTTTGATTTAGTCAATAGTGATATGTCTGTTCAGATATGCTAAAGCATCTTGGTTCACTCTTGAGAGTTTATAGGAATCAAAGATTTATTAGTTTCTTCCATGTTTTGTGTCATAGAGATTCTTAAAAACAATCTTTATTAGCCCTTGAAGTTCTGTTGTATCTGTAGTAGTCTCTCCTTTCATTTCTAATGCTGTTTATTAAGTTTCTATCCCTCTTTTTGAGTTTGCCTAATGGTTTGTTGATCTTTATTTTTTCAAAGAACCAACTCTTGTTTTCATAGATCTTTCAGATATTTTTTGCATTACCATTTCATTAATTTTTGTTCTAAGCTTTATTACTTCTTCCATTTTCCCATTTTTGGTTCTTTTTCCAAACTTTTTTACATATATCATTTCACTTTACTTTATTCGTTATTTTTTTTTTAATTTTTATTGTGATGAAGTGCATTACACTGAATTATTTACTGTACATAGTGGCAATGAATGAAGGCATTCCCACCACCAATGTTGTCCTCCCTCCACTCTTGTTCCCAGCATGTCTCCCATATCTCCCTCCTTTACCCCACCCAGAATACTAGTCTAACTGGTCTCCGCTTTAAAGTTTGTTGTAGATTGGGTATCTATTCTATTGTCATTGACTTTGGGTTTGGTGTTCCAGTCTGGTCATTTGTTATTTTCACTACATGTCCATATGACTGGTCCTGGTATCATCATTTCCCCCCTCAATTTATGAGGCTGAATGATTCAAGTTATGCTACCTTGTTAGAAATAAAAAGGTTAAGGAAAAGAGAAGAAAAATTTGGTATCAACTACTAAAAAAAAAATCACCAAATAATATCCACAAGAGTGAAAAAAATTAAGAAATGGAAGAAAAAAGAGAAGGAAAATAATATCAAAAACAACAAAACAAAACCAGAAAAAGGAATGCTGGAGTGGCAGGGTTTGGTGTTCCCCCCACTTCTTTTTCCAATATTTTTAAGCTGTGCCATTAAACTACTTCTGTAGGCCCCGTCTTTCTACTTGATGAATACTTGTAAAGCTATAAATTTTCTCTTACTACCACCTTTGCCATTTCCCACAAATTCTGATAATTCTTGTCTTCATTCTCGTTTGTTTTATATATATATATAATATATATATATATATATTAAGCCATTCTCTTACATTTCTTTCTTCAGAGCTGGTATACTCTAGTTGGTTTTTAGCCTGGCTAACCTATCAAGGCATGGTAGAGCAGTATTGGTCTCCTACTATTATTGTGTTGCTATTGCTATCTTCAAAATTGTGAGCAATTGTTTTAAGTATTTTGCTGGTCACTCATTGGGGGCATATATATTTATATATATTATGAGTGTGATTTCTTCCTGGTGCACATATGCCTTGATTATTAAGAAATGTTTTTCTCTGATCCCTTATAGTCTTTTAAGTTAAAGTCTGTGTCATCTGATATAAGTATGGTCACTCGAGCCTTTTTTTTTTATGGGAGTTGTTTACTTGAATGATTGTTCTCTCACATTTGTCTTTAAGTCTATGTTTGCTCTGACTATTAAGATGTGTTTCTTGGAGGCAGCAAAATGCTAGATTAAACATTTTGGTTCTTTTTGCCAAACAAAATTGGTGTATTTAATCCATTGACATTGAGAGAGAAGATTGTCATGGGATTTAGTGTCATATTTTTTAAGAGTTTTGTGTATTTGTTGGGTCTGACTTTTCTTAAAGTAGACCTTTCAGTTATTCTTTTAAGGTTGATTTTGAGTTTGTAAAGTTCCTCAGCTTTTGTTTATCCTTGAATCTGTGTATCCTTCCTTCAAACCTGAATATAAGTCTGGCTGGGTGAAGTGTTCTTGGCAAAGCATTTCTTTCATTGAGTTTTGTTGTCACTATATTCCACCATTGCTTTTGGGCCTTAGGAGTTGCTTATGACAAATTTGCAGTATACCTTAAGGATGCTCCTTTGTTCATAATTTTCTTTTTTTTTTTTTTTTGGTTTTTGGGTCACACCCGGCAGTGCTCAGGGGTTACTCCTGGCTCCATGCTCAGAAATTGCTCCTGGCAGGCACGGGGGACCATGTGGGGCACAGGGATTTGAACCGATGACCTTTTGCATGAAAGGCAAATGCCATACCTCCATGCTATCTCCCGGGCCCCCATAATTTTCATTTTTATCTTGCTGCCTGCTATCCCTATCTGTGGGATTATTCATTGTGACTAGTATGTGTCTTGGGGTGCTTTCCTTTAAATCTCTTTTAGCCTATACTCGTTGGTATGTAATACATTGCATCACTGCATGCATTCATTAGCTCTGGGAGTTTTTCTGCAATGATATTCTTTACTTGAAATTGTTTGTTTGTTTGTTTTTGGGCCACACCTGGCTATGTGCTCAGAAATTGCTCCTGGCTTGGGGGACCATATGGGATGGCACGGGATTGAACTGTGGTCCATCCTGGGTCAGCCATATGCAAGGCAAATGTCCTACCACTGTGCCATCACTCTGGTTCCAGCATTTCATAGTTCTTAAAGTCTCTTCCTAAGTCACGTCTGCTAACAATTATCTTCTTAATATTTGCTTTCAAAGGGATAGTCTAGATACGAGTTTCTGAAGCAGGCAGGTAGAACATTTACAGGAAAAGAATGACATTTATTTCAAGGACTTTGAAATGTTTCCTAAGGTCAGAATTTATATCATGCCTATAGATATTTTGAGATAAAAAGGTGAGGCTTCCAGCATGTTAAGAATTCTTGGACTTTGAGTTGCCTTTAGGGCTGTATTTTTTCACAAAGAATTATAAGCTTATAATTACTCATAATTGGGCAGCAATCTGAGTGTCATCAATGGGTTGACACATTATCTATGTGTAATACTTTCTAAAAAATACTTAACATAGAAAAGAAGGCCCTTTAAATGTTTTTCAATAAGGTTCTGATGCCAGCTTTCAATCTACCCAAATTTTGTTGATAAAGTTAGTGGTGAATAAATTTTAAGTATGTTGTCTGTTTTCAGATAAAACAATAATGTGTACTTCTGACAGTATTAGACAACTGGTAGATGGGGGGTGGTCAAAGAGATAGTTCATTTGGATGATAGGCATTTGACCAGCATGTGGCTAACCAGAGTTAAATCCTTGGCACTTCATATGTTTCACCAGGATAATTATTGAATGCTGAGCCAAAAGTAACCCCTGGGCATCACAGAATGTGCCCCCTCAAATAAAAGGTCTGTAGACATGAGATTCCTTCAAAGAGATTTCAAAATATTATTTTCTAAGTTCAGAGCCACTCTCAAAGACAGTTAAAAGAAAGCAAGCAGCATTCAAAATAGAGCATATTTATTTGTACCTACCAGGATTTGACCAACTTTTTTTCTTTTCTTTTTTTTTTTGACCAACTTTTGATTAATTTTAATTTCCGTAGCATTTCATTAGAAAATGTACCTACATTCCACAATCCTTATAAAGACACTTTCAGGTGTCCTTTGCTTATAGATCTGAGGGTGCCTACAAAATCACTAGTAGGGCTGAAGATGGTTCTGTGTATAAAGCATTTTCCCAGCTAATTCAAATCCTAGTTATGCCTACACTTGCCACCTAAGTAAACATTATAGCTTTGTTTTTTAGTGTCCTAGTAATAAAGAGCCCAGAAGACAGATCACTGGCTTAATTAGCATCAAGGGAAAGTATGTGTGAGACCTTGAGCTTGCTTAATCCCCAGAGAAAATTCTACCAGCCCTGCTTCCCCAAGGGATGCCCAATGTGAGGGGATACTATATGGTAAAATATGTGTGTAGTCACAAGATAGCAGAATTCTGTTTTTGACTGTGTTATCTTTTTAGAGTGGAAAGACAATTCAAACAGAATTACTAGAATGAGCACTCAAAGAAGAATAAACAATATGAATAAGAATAATTAAGAAATAGGAATTATGGGGCCGGGCGGTGGCACTGGAGGTAAGGTGCCTGCCTTGCCTGCGCTTGCCTAGGACGGACCGCGGTTTGATCCCCCGGTTCCCATATGGTCCCTCAAGCCAGGAGTAACTTCTGAGCGCATAACCAGGAGTAACCCCTGAGCGTCACTGGGTGTGGCCCAAAAACCAAAAAAAAAAAAGAAATAGGAATTATGTGACTATTCTTGTCCTTTGCTTTAGGTATTCTTTTATCTTTAATCTTTATTAGCCTTTTGTAATGTTTCTTTCAAATAAGTTATTCTGGAGTTTTGAAGCCATTTGGAACCTTCTGTATATCATTTACAATAGGTATATCATTCTGTTTAATTTGAAAAGCACTCTTTCAAGTGGACTTCTTAAATGGTATTGTTTAATTGGTAGTAGGACCCTAGATGAGATACAACCTGCATTTCATTCTGGCCAGATTTGGCAACTTAGATCCTTAAATTTGTCAGGCTAAGTTTTCAAAGCAGAAGAGTAATATATT
>PVKC010033677.1:0-14751 GCA_004027635.1 Crocidura indochinensis | reverse complement strand
ACAGAGATAGTGCAGTGGGTAGGATGCTTGTCTTACATGTGATTGACCTAAGTTCAATTTCTAGCATCCCATATAATCCCTTAAGTTCTGACCCTAAACTGGGCTTGACTACCCAAAATTAAAAACAAAACATACAAAAATGGGACAGAGCAATAGCACAGTGGATGGGTATTTGCCTTTCATGCAAATGATCTCGGACCAATCCCTGGCATCACATATGGTCCCTGAGCCTGCCAGGAGTAACCCCTGAGCGCCACTGGGTGTGGCCCCAAAATCAAATCAAACCAAACAGAACATACAAAATAAGCCCTTATAGACACATAAATCATTTGAATGAAAGGAATAAACAGAACATGACATTGCATCACTGTGAAACAACGATTAACATTTTGGTGAAATTCTGTGCTTTATATTCCTAAATATATATGACTTTTCTATGAAATAATTAAATTGGCATTTTCCTATGTAGCAGTGTTGTAGGCATATTTTCCCAATTGCCACCAGATCTCTCATTATTAATGGTTGTCTAATATTTCATGGCCTGACTATGATATGACTTTTTCAAAAACCACACTTTTTTCTAAGTTGTTGACTCTTCATGTAAAATTTTTAGAGAAAAAAATGCTTTGAAATGTAATCATACCCTAACCCCCCCAAAATGAAAAAAATTGTGATCATTATGCTATAAAAATGTTTAAAATTTTGTTATACAATAAATTGCCATGTTGAAGCAAAAGTTGGCCAATCTGTTGTATAGGATCAAATGCACTGAGATCTTGCCAAGAATATGTGTGGTTTCAAATTCAGTTTGTTATAAAAGGCATTTATTATTGCCTTTATTTGCATACTTTGAATATTGATGAGTTTAATTTTCAGAAGTTATTTACTACCAGTTTGCTTGAGTATAAGTTAAAATTACTTGTCCCTGTCCTTTGCCTTTTATATCATGAAATGTCATGGTTTTTCTTGCTACTGATGTTAGTTGATTTCTTCCTCATAAGGATTTAAAGTCTTTTGACATTTTCATGGTAGGTATTTCCTCCATTTTATTTTTCAGTTCTTATTGCTGATTAGATTTTTAGGCAGAAGAGCAGTTTAAAATTTTATAATATCTTACATATTGATTTTCCCCTTGAAACACTAAACATTTTTAGTAGGTATGCATATTTTCTGGTTCTTTACTTTTCCAGTGAGTGGGTAATACCTACTTCACATATTTCAAAGTGAAATTACATGTGCCACTTGCTAAAGAAACTGAACTACCAGAAGACAATTTAAGGTCTCAAGAGCTCTCCTGACCTTTCTGTGACCCAATAATTAGGACCACACAGGTAGCAGCTGTCCATCATCCTTCAATCCAAAGGGAGGATGTGAGGAGCAAAACCTCTTGCAGCCTCAACTAAGCCTTTTCATCAAGAAAACCCCATTGGTTATTTTCTCTCTTTCTTTTAGAGGAGATTATTGTTGTCAGCTAGCTGGATCTAGTCTTGTGAAATTCTTGAAATACTTAAAATGAGTAACCCTGAAAATTGTTATTCACTAACATAACTATCATTGGGATATTTTAAATATTTCTATTTTTTTCAAATTAAAAGCAATTCTTTATTAAACTGATCACATTACAAATTTATGGTGCTGTAGTTCATCTGTATATCAGTTAATCTGATCTTCCATCTTGCTGCATCTCCATCTTCTACAAAATGGGCAGTCTTTTTCTTCATCATATCTAGAGGAGAAGATAATGTAAAGGGCCAGAGGAAGTTGTTTGTCTCTTTGAAGAATTTTCCAACAATTTAGAGCTCATAAATCAGACCTTCCATGCAAATGATGCCATATCTACCTATGGTTCTTGCAATCAATGCAATTATCTGTTAGGCAATTCACTTCTTGTGGATTTTGCCATAATCACACTTATAGATCATTTACTTACAGATCACATTCACAGACCATTTAAGTCACTTACTGATTTCAGGTAACCATACAATACAGAATACACCATATAAGACTCTACATTTCTCAGCAAGTTAAAGCTTTTTTCAGCTTAACAAAGATGCCATTGAAGGCTAAGAAACTGCAGCACCTTTTGAACCTTGGAGCTCACATCATTGATACTTCTGATCCTGATGACAAAAGCCAAATTTGGGTTCAGCAGGAATAAACGTAAGTTGTTGGCTTTTCTCACTATCCTAGCCATCTGATTCTCTGTTCTGGACATCTATACTCCTTGTAATGATGCTCAGCTTTTTCATAAATCAGCTTTCTCCTTGCCTTTCGAAGCATCTTTTGAGCAAACTTCATTCTCGAGCACTTAATCTTCAGCTCTGTGAAATTCTTTTCCTTTTTCTTCAAGGTTTCTGGCACATCAGGAAGCTTCTTTTTTAGCCTCTAAAGTTGCTGCAGGAATTTTGTTTTTTTCTTTTCTTCTGTGCCCTCCATAGTTCCAGTAGGAAAAAGATACATTCTCTATGTAATTAGTTAGAATAAGTTCTAAATTCTAGCTATTTGGTTCTGCTGTCTTCCTACCTAAAGTGATAGAGCCTGCCAGTGTTAATGCTAGTTTTAAGACCTGATGCATAAATAAACCTCTCTCCCCTAGTAGGATCTTCACCACTCACTGTATTGATGGTGACAGTAGTATCAATCATCTGGACTATATGGTAGGTCAACTTTAGTGAAGAAGCAAAGAAGTCAGCTGTTTCTCAGTGTACCTTGTCTCTATCAGACAGCAACATTAGCACTGAAAATTAACTATTAAAAATAAATACTTTGGCACTGGAGAGATAGTATCGTGGGCAGGATTCTTGCAATGCATGTGGATGACCTGGGTTCAACCAGTGTCACCCAATATGGTTCCCTGACCCTTATCAGGATTGATTAATTCCTGAGCACAGTGTCAGGATTAAGTGAACAGCAAGGTGTTAGGGGCTGAAGAGATAGCATAGAGGTAGAGCGTTTGCCTTGCAAGCTGTTGACCCAGAGTCAACAATGGTTTGAATCCCGGCATCCTATATGGTCCCCTGTGCCTGCCAGAAGCAATTTCTGAGAACAGAGCCAAGAGTAATAATCCCTGAGCACCGACAGATATGACCCAAAACCTAAATACATAAATAAATATATAAATGAAAAGAAAATAGCCAGATGTGGCCCCAAACCAAAAAATAAGTAAATACATAACATTCTCCTAGTGTTAAATACCAAGTAATACACTTGGTGTTTTATAGATGTTGCTGTTCTCTCATAATATCTATAATTAATTACCTTATGAGAGAGATACTATCAGTCCTTTTTCTATAAGAACAGACAGACTTCATGATATTAAACAATATTATTTGGGTTATTGTCACATAGATGCACATTTAGACTTTGTATTGGAATAGGAATATTATGGTTAATACTTTTTGTTTTAATACAGAGGATTTTCTATGCCCCTAGCCTTTGCTCTATCATCTGTTCAAGATAAGCTAGATTTGATTTAGGAAATACATATGTGGGTGTAAAATTCATGCTTCTGAGTAGTATTTCTGTAGAAATTTTCACCTTACCTAGAAAGATAAATGCTTTTCATAAAGGTAGTGTATTTTTCAAAATCTTTAAGCTCACTTGATACTTTGAACAGTTCTTAACATTATTTTAGGGTCAAAAGGCCAGACAGGTACTGAAATTTCTGGGAATTTACTTTATTCTATTTTTTCACATAGTCATCATGAAATGACAATGCTGTTCATGACTAAGTTTAGTCAAAAGGAGAGCAACCTAAACAGAACTTCTGATAATTTTTTATCAGAAAACTACTATCTATACTACCAATATTATCAATGCTCCTAAATTTAGAGAACAGAGCTTGTATGTATCTCCAGCCTCATATTTAAAAGAAATATTGGTCTGATGGCCAGAGTATAAATTTTGTAAACTTGGGACTATTTTTCCAGAATATGTTAACTACAGAGGTTTAGAATAATCTATACCTCAAAGACAAAGGAGAAGAACTGGGGGTTGTAGATGTTTTTCCCTCAGCCAGCTGGGTCTTTACCCTGGTTAGTAATTCTAGCTTAAAATGTTTTGCAACATTCTCATATCTCTTTTTAACTAGCGTCAGTAAAATATAAAAATCTTATAATGTCAGTTTAGCATGAGATTTGCTATTTCCAAAGGGGATCACTTAGAACTGAGAGATAGTCCCTGAAGGACTAATTGACACAATTCACTTTTCAAATATACTAAGCAATTTGTTTCTTTCCTCTTTTTAAAGAAAAAAGATATATTACTTTCACTGTGGATATAATATGTCATACAGAACATGGAAATTTCTGAAATATGGGCTAGAACCTAATTATATCAGGAATTCAGGCCAAAGCAATAGTGCAGCAGTTGGGACTCTTTTTTTTTTTTTTTTTTTTTGGTTTTGGGCCACACCCAGTGACGCTCAGGGGTTACTCCTGGCTATTCGCTCAGAAGTCGCTTCTGGCAGGCACAGGGGACCATATGGGAACCTGGGGACCGAACCGTGGTCCATCCTAGGCAAGGCAGCAGGCACCTTACCTCCTGCGCCACCTCCCGGCTCCCGCATTTGGGACTCTTGGTTTGCATATAACTAAGACTGGGTTCAATCTCCAACACCCCATATGGTACCGAGTCCCACCAGGAGTGAACCCTGAGTACAGGACCAAAAGTAAACCTTGAACCTAGCCAGTTAGGTTCCCAGACAAAAAAACACACACAAAAGGTAATCTATTTTTTCCATTTTGTAAAATATTTCAAAGTAGATAAAAAAGAATCTTGAAATAACTGAATCTATATTAAAATTTGGACATTTATATTCTTAAATTAGATTCTTCCTGATCCTGTTTACTCCTGGTTCTGTTTTCAGAATCACTTTTGGCATGGTTAGGGAAACAAATAGAGTACTGCGAATCTCAAACATGGACACTATATCTCCAGCCCCATTTTTTATATTTTAAAAAAGTAGTGGAAAAGATAATTATGTATTAAGATAAAAAGGAGAGCCATTACTACCATTCTTCAACCCCCAAGTTTTACTAATCCAATCTTAATGTTTCTGTCATTAATTGCAAAAATATACTGCAATTGCAATGTCTATTTTTCACCTTATTATCTTCCTTGTTTCAAGAAAAATGCATCTTTCTGTATTAAAAACCACAACTTCTTTGTTTTAAGATATTAGATTCTATGGGTAATGTTCCTTAGTCACAAACAAGCAACATTTATGTCATAGTCTCAGTCTATATCTGATTACTAAAATAATCCATTTATCTGTTAGTGCCTGGACTAGTGAACCAATTTAAGGGAAATGGTTTCTTCTTTTCATGATTTTTTTTAACTTGATTTGTTCTTTTGAAGTTGATAGAGCTACTGGGGAACATGTAAGAAGTAATGATGCCTGGTACTTACTTTACTAGAATGAACTGAGCTCTCAGGAGCAGAATCTGGAAGATCTGGTGGGATCCCCCAAATCAGAAATGTCTCTGAAACATCGAACTGAATACTCACCTGCAAGATGTATTTTCAGTCATTGGCCCTATTCTCCCAGCTATAACATTCTCATTTGTCTTAGGACTATCACCAAGAGAAATGACTGTTTTCTAAACACCCAGCCTCTCAGCAGAATCATTGCTAAAATTCACATCCCAATGATATTACAAGGATCTTGTCATTCTTATCAATTTGCATACATTTGCTTTATGACATTTATGTATATTATTAGGCATTTACCAAAGCTTTGGGGAATATAGTTTATGAGAAGAGCAGAGAAAGCTTCAGAGACCTGCCCTTTTCTCTTTAAAATGCTCACAGCAAGCTATGTGCACAGTATCTAAGGCTGTAGGGAAGACTTTTAAATCTTTTTCCTGAAAAATAACTTTAGGGAGTAAGTTGTCAGCAGGTAAAAGAACAAGATGCAAACAACTAAAAAGAATACATTCAAAAAAAAAAGAGAGAATACTTCAAAATAAAGGAGAATCAGAAGAACAAAACACACACATTATAAATGAAGAAAGAAAGAACTAGGAAAGAATCACATATACTCTTGGCCAAATGAAAACAAGCAAATAAGCGAACAAAAGTTGTCTTAGAAGCAGCATGTCTTAGAAGCTCAATGTCCTGTAACTGTGCTGATTGGAATAAGAAAGAAATGTTAATTCCCTGGGTCTAGTGAATTGTGAAGTTTTTAAGCCTCTGTTTGGTACCCCTTCCTACACCCCATTGAATTGTCTCTCCCAATGTCCATGGATTCTCAACAATTGTTACTCATCAGTTCCCAGAAATATAACAAAAAAATACAGTATTTCACACCCTAGTAGGAGACATGGAAGAGGCAGCCAGATCTGAAGAATATATAGTAGTACATGCATACCTATATTCAATGCAACAATATTCATAATGCCCAAGATATGGAAATAAAGTAAGAATACACTGATAAATAAATATTTAATACACACAAATATTGGTCAAATAAAAATAAAAGGAAAGAAATTTGTATATTTTTGACAATATGGGTGAATCTGGAAAACACTATGGTAGAGATAATAGAAATGACAGATACTGGAACTTGAGAGATTTTATAGGAATTAACACACCCCTTGTATGCATCTGACTTAACTAGCATTCTTGGCACATTGGCATATGATGCCTATGATCCACCAGGAGCAATTCCAAGGGAAAAGTTAGGAGTTAAATCTGAGCACAGTTGGGTTTGACCCTAAATAAAGCACAACACAGCCAAACAGAAGAACAACAGCAATAAAAATGCTATAAGGCATTACTTAATATAGGTGGTATCTTTAAAATTAAAATTGATTTAATATAAACAGAGATTGGAACGTTGAGTTCAGAGAAGGCAATGGAATGAGAGAACTCAGTGATACAAACAGTTATACTTACAAGGAGAATAAATTCTTAGGATTTAATTGTGTGTGAGAATCTAATAATGTAGAGACTATACTTAACAACATAGCATTTTTTAAGCTAAATTTGAATGTAAGTAGTACATGTTAAATACTTTCACATAGATAAAAATATGGTCATTGTGGGGTCCTGAGTTATGAAAAAGGAAGCCATTTTGCAAAGGTCACATGTCAGGCTTTCCTAAGCCCATTTCCATAATACTGCCCAAAGATTCCTGGTCATGCTATCAAAGAAAGACACAAGAAACCAGTGGGAAGGTACTCCTAGACAACAGTTAACCATTTTAAAAATAATAAATATTTTATTAAATATTTATTAAATATTTATTATTTATTATTTTATTTATTAAATAAATAAAAATATTTTAAAAATAATTAAATAGCTAAAACCTTCCTATATCCCTCCCTATATAATCCAATTTATGACCTTGGGTGAGTTCATCTCTTGCAGAGATGACCCTAACCCGCCATTTGGAGCTGTTGGTAGATGTATTAAAGTTTTGTTCATCTTTTCTTCAATTGTATTCTCTAATCCTTGGACTCCAGACCTTAAGAGTCACTTGTGTCTGATTTTTTTTTTAATTTCCTCCAATTTCTTTGATAGGAATCATAGGAAAAGTTGGGATTACAAAACAAAATAGATAAATAGATTGCTAGAATTTCCAAATCAGGGACTTAGAAATGTGCTTTTTGTTTGCTTATTTTTTAATAAAGTCCCCAATTAATTCTTATTGGAGAAGTCAGGAAATATGAGTTTAGGATGTGGGTTTTCTAATATTAAGTTCGTAAATATATTCATAGCTATTGCTTTAAAAATAATTCTGAGGGGCTGGCAAGGTGGCGCTAAAGATAAGGTGTCTGCTTTGCAAGCGCTTGCCAAGGAAGGACCGCAGTTCCATCCCTGGCGTCCCATATGGTCCCCCCAAGCCAGGGGCAATTTCTGAGCGCTTAACCAGGAGTAACCTTTGAGCATCAAATGTGTGTGGCCTGAAAAACCAAAAAAAAAAATTGAAAGTAGATAACTATACACCTAATATTTTTACTTCCCCATTTATCTTAAGACAGTTTTTTGACAGCCACACCTGGTGATTTAATCCTCATTGTGCTCAGAGATTATTTCAGGAGGAGGTCAGGGAACTGTATGGGAAACCAGGGATAGAATCGAACCTAGGACTTCCATATGCCAGACAGGCTTCCTACCCACTGAACTATATCTACACTTTTTTGTTTCATAACTACAGGTGGTTTTTAGCTCTTTCTAAAGCCAAACAGTCATCCTGAAACAAAGAAATGAACTACATTTCTCAACAGAAGTCTGAAGATCTACTGGCCTATAAATTCAAGTAGAGATGATTTATAGGTTTTATCCTTAGCTTTCCACACATAAACCCATGTAATCAGCAAGAATAACTACCCAGAAAAAAATATGCTTAATTGGTTTGCAGCACCATGATCACTTTCAGAAATATACAGAAGTAATTTTCTTGGGATTCACCTAAACTACATATATACATAAAAAGATAACTTTTAGATGAATATGCACTTTAATAACATGAATGTAACTGCTATGGCTAAGTCATTAACCATGTAATTCCTCTAGCCCTAACTCAGTCAAAATGGCTGTTTCATTGCCCAACACATTGCAAGTAGTTCATTTTTTATGATGTGGATAATTATAACATAATAATTCTCTGTGAAAAGAGTCCATATCATTGAGCATTTCTATGATGTAGGAGAGAGTTACATTGAGGGTCTGAGATTTGATTCTTGTTGGGCGATTTTCATTTTAGTGAGATTAATTTCTTCATGCACTGAGGGCTGTTTATATATTTGGAATTCCTATATCTCATCGTTATTAGTGAATTCTAAAGTGTAGAAGGAAAACAGACTGCACCAAGCCCCCATCCCTTACAGTTTTATAGAAGTGCTAAAATATGCAAGAACTGGGAGTCCTTGAGAAGCAAGCTGAAAGGATTCTACAACTAAATATGGGTGAGAAGGCATTTTTTTATGATACCATTGACTTCTTTTTAAGGAATACATTATTTTTTTTTTTTTTTAGAAAACTGCATTTGTCGGTGATGATTTAAATACTTAGCTCACATTGATGAAAGAAATACTTTCCCAGTGATGTGGAACAATTTGATAGAAGACCATATGGGCCCTAATTCCTATGCATAATAGGACTTGAATTAAGGCACTAGAGGAGTCCTAAGTAAGGCTTCTTGCTTTGTGGCAGCACATAAAGTCTTCTTAAAGCATTTCTCCAAGATGCAACTTATTTCTTTTTGTTTCCTTTTGTGGGGGAAGCTTACAAATGAGGTTTAGGAGGGCACTACCCCATGATTCTCTGCCAAGTGGGTGGGTCAATGCAACAGCTCAGGACTGCAGTGCTGTATTTAGACACTAAATTGTCTAAGGATTACTTGGTACACAACATCTGTGCTTGGGAAACTACAAGAATGTAGTTGTTTGTATGAGGTGGTGCTCAGGGATCATTTGTGTTGATTGCTTTTTGGGGGAAGATTAGGCATATTAGGCAATATTCAGAGATAACTTCTAGAGTTGCTAAGAGGGGTGTAGAGCAAGCACCTACCAACTGAACTTTCACAAATGTCCACTCAGAGACCATTTGTGTTATATTTTTGGGGAAAGAGGGTACTCCAGTGTTCAGAGGTAACTTTGACTTCTTAGGGGGAAGATGGGATGCCAGGCAAGGACTATCACTTGCCCACAGGACTATCACTAAGGCCAACTCAGGGACCATATGATGCCAGAGATTGAAATAGTTGGTCACACACACCTTAACCCCTCTTTGTTATTCTTTTTTTTAATAAAACTTTTTAATTGAAGTACTGAGACCAACCGATAGTTACAAAGTTATTTATGATTGAGTTTCAATCATACAACGTTCAACACCCATCCCTTTACCAACATCCCTAATTCCCCCTGCATCCCCTTAGTCTGCCTTTCTGGAAGACATTTTTCTTCTCTCTTTTTCCCTTTTAGACACTCCAGTTTACAATGATATTACTGAAGGGATATCATACATATTACTTTGCATTCTTTCATCACCCAGTTCTTATGCAGTGAATCATTTCCAACTCTCATGATCACAGTGGCCCTTTATTTTTATGACACTGCTTTTCTTTGAGGTCATTTAAAGTGGAAATAGCATTCAGCACCTCACTCCATTTTTAGTTTGATGACATTCTCCATTGACTTCAGTGGAATTCCTTTATAAAATATCTACTAACTCAGCTACATTGTCACCTATAATATAACTATGGCTACATAGAACATTTAAAGATGGTAATTACAGCTTATCCTAGAGTCTGCTTTGTTGTTTCAGACTGAAACAACAACAGTTTTTCCATTGAATGCTCCATTGCAGGAGATGATGAAGAAAGCCATCTTCAAAAGCTTTAAATAAGACATAGAAGCCCAAACTCTAAGAAAGATCATAAATATTATGATAAATATACCCAGCACAATATTCATCCTAATATGTACACATAGGGGGCTATGTGCATCAGCAGTTCCTCTTCTACTTCCATGGAAAAAGGAGGAAGAAGTACTTTATTACATTTTCCAATTTTTCTCTATCTTCCTCAGAGAATGAACCCAAAATAATCAGGCATTTTCCCCTCTCTTTTTTGATTATTTTTTTTAGCTTGGTAAGGTATAAAGCATATAAATTCTTTAAATACAAATGGATTGATAAGTCTACATGTCTTCCTGAAGCACAGTGTGAGACTGACTATCAGCTAAGGTTTAAAATCCTCCTTCCTTCCCCCAACAGTTTATAGTAGAAAAACAGAGAGACTGCATCTCACCAGGTGTAGCCATAATGTAGTACTATTAGAACTGTAGCTTCATTGTCCAGAAGCTTCATTTAAATGTCCATAAAACCATCCTGATTCAAAGAATGAACTGTAATAGCTTATAATTATCATAGTGCATAAAGTATGCCTTGCAACCCATTACAAAGCCATAATTTTAGCATAAGAACCATAAACCAGGAGAACAAAACTTAAGAACTTCAAAATAAAATTACGGCTTTTGTAACAGACCAGTAGAGCATACCTTTTTCTCCACAATAAATGATTGTCTCGTCTGCCTCCCACATGCAAAACAAAGGTGAGTTTCTGGTTTTTCAGACTTTACACTATCGCACATTCCCGAAGGTGTATTAGAGCTGGGACATTAATACATTTTCAAACGGGATTTTAATGCCTATTAGAATGAGATCTGGTTCAGGGTGGAAGGCTGGTTATTATTCACTCACGTCAAAAATGGGGAAATTAGGAGGAAAGGCTTTTGTACTTGGTCGGCTTAAAAAGCTGCCTCCCACTATGAGAAAGAGGAATGCCTGTTTTGTTCATCAAACCAATGCAGTTAGGAATGAATGTGATTTATCAGTTGTTATGTGAACAGAGGAAAGTGAATGTCTAAGACATGCATTTTATTAAAATAAGCATAGACTTAATATCAGAATATTTAAGTACTTGTCGGCTTTCTTGATCCAACTTTTACTCTTTTTTTTAAAAAAAGCTATTTGATATATTTTTCTTTATAGCTATAGATGATATCACTGCACTATTCTAACAATTTAAATGACATTAATATGATAAAGTGCCCCTTATACCTCTTCATATATTATTCATACATAATATACAAAATATGCATGGATACAACAGATATACAAATGGACATCATGTGCATTTAGAGTTCAATATATATGTATAAAATAGAGTACATGCTTAAAGATCACTTCATTTTTTATTAAACTTTTATTATAACATCATGATTTACTTGTTTATGCATAATACTAGATTTCAGGAGTTAAATGTTCCAACAACAATCAATCCCACCACCAGTGTGACCCTTATCAGTGTTGCCAGTTTCCCGCACATTCCACCTGAGTCTGCCATCTTGCAGGCACAAATGGAATTATCAAGACTTAAATCAACAAAAGTCACTTTGAAATAATTGTTCTATATCTCCATGGTTTTACTAAACTATTAGGGTGTGGTTGGTGCTAGTTGAGAATTCTGTGTTATTATTTAGGATCATAGAACTTGATGATCTTCTATGCAACTTTCCCATGAGATTTACTGTAACACTACTAGGCTAACACTAATATGAAGTTTTTAGATGTTCAGGATTTATACATCTTCAACAAATTTGGTGGGTTGATAGTTAGACGAGGTTATGTTGTGGAGGGGGGCCATTTCTGTGGGAGGGTGTAGGGTGTGGTGTTGGGCTATTATGGCTTCAAGCAGAAAGAGAAATTAGCTCACATTCATTATCAGAAAGTCCCAGAGGTATCAGGCCAGATCAGATGATCTAAAAAAAATTGAATGTCTTTCTTATCTTCTGAAAAGATACACTTTCAAACATAATACTCATGGATTATCAGTTCCACAGGAAGAAGTACATAGTTTGCCTAAAAGAGACTTGGAGACTAGTCTCAACACCACATGATTCCTCAAGCACCATCAGTAGGGACCTCTGAGGCAGAAGTAGTCCGTGAAAAAACCTGAGTAGTGGCCCCTCATTACCACAAATATCCTATTCATTAATGTCATTAGAATTTTTTTGTTTTGATTTTTGGGTTACACCCAGCAGCGCTCAGGGGCTACTCCTGGCTCTATGATCAGAAATTGATCCTGGCAGGCTCAGGGGACCATATGGGATGCCAGGATTTGAATCACCGACCTTCTGAGTGCAAGGCAAACGCCCTACCTTCATGTTATCTCTCCAGCTCCTAATGTCACTAGAATTTTTGCAATAGATACATGTTAAATCATGTATTGTAATCCCAAATAATATATTTTATTTAAAAAAGAAAACAAAGTGTGCCATTCATCATTATTAAATCCATCTTATAAATATATACTTTACTTTGCAAATGATTTTTTATATTATTTATGTATTTAAATTTAATAAATCCATAGACTTTTATAATTAAATTTGGGGGTTGATTTTTAGAAATAGAGTAAAAGATAAGGACATATTTTTAGGTTTTATTTAAATTAATTTGCTAAATTATAATAATTGACTTGGAGAATTTTGTTCATCTCTTATTTTTAAGATATTAACCTTAAGAGTGAGTGAAAATTAATTGTTTTCCAACAAAAAAGAACTTGGCATAATGATATCCCATACTGATATTCCAACAACTTTAGTCTTTGTTCTGTTCTATTTGGACTAAAACCTATTGTCTTTGCTCTAGGTCAAAGTGATTGGGGACAGGTAATTATGAGTCTTCCTGACCCCAGAGCATTCTTAGAGTCAGAACATATTGCATAAGCTACCATTTATAGCTCCAAGCTTCAAGTTCTTTCAAGATTCTCTGGCCCTCTAGTGTAAATGTTTTTAATCAGTGACAAAATAAGGGAGTTATGTTGTTGGTGGAGGCTTGTTATTTCTCAATTAAATTACCAGTAAGAAAAGATAGAAGTAAGAATCAAAAAGGTAGGTGGTGACCTGGTGCTTGGAGCTCTCATGGGGTTGGTTGATGTGTATGAATCAGGGCAACATAGGAATATTAAAAGTTCTTACTCCCGCTTTCTTGAGCTAGAGGCAGGGTCTAACCACCATGGGGTTTGGGGAAGCCCCATGTGGAAGGCCTTCTCTCTAACTTGGGTGTGCTGGGGGCCTTGATAGGCTCCTAGCTGTCCCCTCTTCGGCCCCTGGCCTCCAGGCCTCCTGGGGTGAAAACCACGCGCACTGCATATATTAAGAATATTCCCCATCCTTATGTTATTGTTGGATATCCAGAATGTTTGTTTACTTGTATTCTGCCCTTTCCCACTCCCCTACAAAGCTTATTTTTTACTCCTTTACTCTTACCGTCCCAAACACCACTAACCCACATTACTCTTTTTAACTTCAGTGCTTCACAATCCTAATCACAGACCAACACCATGTGTTGTGTTTAACAACCCTGAACTATTTTAAAAGACATACAATGGACACGAATTTCGAATATTCTCTTTTTTTTTGACATCTATAAATCTTACTAAATATTCTCTTGACAAAGATGGTTCTAACCACTTTTTTTCTTCTCTTTATGAGTTGTTCAATAAGTAATTCTGGTGATAGAATCCCCCAGTTAATGTTTTTGATTGAACCATGTCATTGAGTTTGTTGGATTTGCTCTTGTGCTCCCCATATTCGCCAATAACACCACGTGGCACTGTTCCTTTTTGCATAGGCATATTAAAATGGGAAATTACTATCCATACAAATAAGATCTTATTTAATAGAGATTGGAACACACAAATCTTGTAGTGTAAAGGGACCTTATACCCTGGACACTGACATAATGACCTGGCACAGGCCTCAGAAGAAAGGGCATTATCTATTCACCTCTGAACCATGGAAGCCATCCATGAAACATTCAAGTTGTCTATAACATCACCAGGAAACAATCCTCTATTACGGAAGACCCTACCACTGCTCAAAAGTCGAACTGCTCAGAATTGTCTTCCCTTAACACTGAGAAGACTAACAACAACAAGGACCTGCTTACAGGATAGGGCTTCATGCATTGCCCTTTAATTATGAGGTGAGGCAGGAGGATGCTCCACATCCTAACTCAATGCAGGATATGCAGATTCAAGGATCTTTGATACAGAAACATGACACCAACAACAGAGACTGTGTAAAAAATAAAAGTGTGTTGGCACTACAGTGTATTGGATTGGACTATCTAGCTTGCCTGGAGCCTAGAGTTGGTCTTATGCCAGGAAACTTCAGGGATAGGGTCTCTTTGTATTTAGGCCAAGGTTATTTCTTTCCATGCCCCTCATATTTTGGTGGG
>PVKC010033676.1:0-13900 GCA_004027635.1 Crocidura indochinensis | reverse complement strand
GGATAGGGTCTGAGTAAAGCTGTTACCTCCTGAAGCCTGCCTGTGAGTGAGATTTCTACCTGTCACTTTCCTGGACCCCAGAGCCATCGATTAATGGAGGATGGAGCCACGTGACCTCCACGTGGCCTGGGATAGCAGACAGAGGCCTCCATCTCCATCCATCTCCATCCAGCATCATCATTATTTATTTAAGACAACAGATCTCTATAAAATTGTCTTATAAAATTGATGTTATTTGTCATATAGATAAATTTTCACAAGTGTACTTTGAAAAATAGAGATGGCCACAGTGATGGTATGTGGATGCTTTGACCAACCCTGGTTTTATTTTAGTATCACATATGGTCCCCCAAGTAAATTTAGGAATGACACCTGAGCATGGAGCCAAGAAAAGTCCCTGAGCACTGTCAAGTCTTGCCCTGCCTCCCCAAGTAATAAACAAGAACCTGAGAGATGGTACAATTGGTAAGGCATTTACCTTGCATGAAGTGCATTCCTGTTCAAGTCCAGGCATTGTATATGGCCTCCTGAGTACCGCCAGGTGTGGCCTACACACCCCAATAAGTAAATAAATGAGAGAAAATCAAGCCTGACATAGCCAAGGAATATAGCCATGCAGCCAACAGGTAGGGTTGGAAGCTATTAAAATGTTTTCAAAGTGGGGCCCGGGAGATAGCATGGAGGTAAGGCGTTTGCCTTTCGTGCAAAAGGTCATCGGTTCGAATCCCAGTGCCCCATATGGACCCGTGCCTGCCAGGAGCAATTTCTGAGCATGGAGCCAGGAGTAACCCCTGAGCACTGCCGGGTGTGACCCAAAAACCCCCCCCAAAAAAAAATGTTTTCAAAGTATCTCTGCTAGCAATCAGGCATTCCTAAAGCCAGGCCTCTAACAGGCAGACTCATCCCCACCAGGGTCATAGGTACAGGTCAAATCCATTGGGTGATGAGTGGGACCCTTAACCACAGCTTTCTGTTGAGCCTGGGAAAGTGGGTCACTCTTGGATTAACTTGGGAGCTACTTCGATGGAACACGTGCTAAACTGGGACTGACACAAATTCACCCATTACTTACGTCATGAAGAAAACATGGCTATGGATTCTGAGTGGGGGGGTGGATTTAACTTGTACTTGTGTACTGTTCATAATTCCATTTCATAATGTGATCTAAGTTCATTAAAAGGGATTATGGTAACTCACAGTGGTAGAGAGGTAAAGAGAGGTGAGCAAACCCTGTAATTATTTTACATTCTCATCATCAAAAAGCTTTTATCAAACACTGAGCTGATTTTGTGAGCTAAGCCAAGGGACTCTCATTAGGGCCCAGCTGGACCTGTGTCTGTCCCAACAACCAACAGCTTTTTCTGAAAGACTCCAACATTGCTAGGACCCAGAGAGATAAAACGATGTGTAAGGTACTAGCTTTACACTGAGCCAACCCCAATTCGATTACTGGTCCCAGTTTTGGTCCTCTGGCCCCACCAGGTATGATCCCTGAGTCAGGTAAGTCCTGAGCACAAGTCCCAATTTCCCCCATTCTCTCCCCGAAAAAATTCCTACCGTTTTCCTGGGCAGGCCTTTTAGTTATTGTCTAATTCCACTCACATAGCCCTGGTGCAGCCACCCTTCCACTGACAGGATGAAGAGGAAAGAACAACCTGCCCTACTACCTAGTCCTGGTTCCCACCCAGTGAGGGAGGAAGAACTCAGGTTGGTGGGCCTGGGTAATCTCTTCAAGTCTCCTCCCTCTCTTTCTGGGTTAATAAAGACTCTCTGAAGTGCCTTTATTTCTGGGTCCACCTTCTTCCTCAGGGCGTGACCCCACTACCCACATGAGCAGGATGATGAACACTGACAGCTGGGAAGGGCTCAGCAAGCCCCACCACAGGATAACCTCCAGCTGACTTGTTGGCTGTGATCTGGGAGAAGAGGCGTTTCCCAGTTTTCAGCTGGCTGATAAGATTCCAGGGTCACTGACTGCAGAAGTGCTGAAAGGAGGGAGGCTATGCCCTTTCTTCCTCCAGAAGAGGTAGAAGCCCCCTAAGTGTTGTTCGTTGGAGGGACAGAGAAGGGTGAAATGTCCCCTCACCTGAATCACTAGACAAACTCTGTTTGTCTAGGGAACACACACACACACACACACACACACACACACACACACACACACACACACACACACACACACACACACAACGATAGTTAGCATCTAACTTCAGTTTTCACAGCAGGTTTCCAGCTCAGCCAATTCTGAAAGACATTGTCTGCCTAAGGGCCTGCAACAGGAGTTCAGAGTGATTTAAAGAAGCAGTTGCTTCTTGTGCTTCAAAGGAGCACAGGAGGTTACATCCTATCCTGGGGAATTTGTGGCCAGAAATTCCTCCTGTATTTATAACACATTTCACACCCCTACTCTGCTCTCACTTGGCCGGTTCCCTCTGCTCCACTCTCCAACATCTGGGCTTGGGTTCCAGGATGCCCAAGTTCAAACAGGAGCATGGACTCCTTCGTTCCAGATCTAAGTCAGTTTATCCATGAAGTCTTGATTTGGGGGGTTGGGAGACATATCCAGTGGTGTTCAGAGCTTATTCAAGGATCATTCCTGGTAGGCTCCAGGGACCATATGGGGTTCTGGAATCGAACCCGGATCAGCCACACTTTGCTATCATTCCAGCTTCAAAGATTGAATCTTGAGGGAGCTTACTTGGCCAGCACAGATCCTGGAGTGCTGGGGGAGCTGGCAGAGTGTTCCCTCCCAGGAAGCCCAGGGTTTGTGGGTATTTAAGGGCTTGGTAAGCTGAAGCCCAGATCCACAAATGTCAACAAGGAGGCACAGAGTGGTGACACTAATGAGGTGTGATTGAGGATGGTCCTGGAGAGGAGGGTGAGGAGCTAGGAAGGGGCCATTTTTCAGTTCCCAAGTACCCCCAGGACTCAGGTGCCTCTAACTTTTTTCCTTTGAATTGTAGCCCCCACAAAACTCAACTGAGATCTTCCAAAGTCAGTTTTTGACAGCTAAGCTGCCTCCCAGAAGGCCTGTTCAGTGTTCTAAGGTCTTTGCCATCTTTAATCACCTTTGAATTTTACATTAGAAAAGAAGTTAAGTGACTATCTCAGAAATCTCCCCTCTCTTCCTGGCAGGCTGACAGCCTCCGTCAGGCCTTTCTAATGTCCAGAGAGGGAAGGAGCTTGCAGTAGTGCTATCAAGCGATAGGGTGTTTGCCTTGCACGCACTAACCTAGGATGGACCATGGTTCGATCCCCCAGCATCCCATATGGTCACCCAAGCTAGGAGCAAATTCTGAGCACATAGCCAGGAGTAACCCCTGAGAGTCACCAGGTGTGGCCCAAAACCGTCCCCCCCCCAAAAAAAAAAACCAAATATGATTCCCCATTAAAACCCCACCAGTTCAGTGGGCAATGGGAAACTGAGCAGGATTGGGGAGGACAAGGCCAACTTGAAACAGGATTTAATTTCTAGAACAACCAAATCATGGGGATAGGAGGCACCCTAACATGCATGAGGGGCTATCTGGTCAAATTCAAGGCCTCACACATGCCAGTCATGTGCTCTGCCACTTGAGCCACATGGGCTGGAAAGATAAGTCAATAAGCTGAGTTCAGCTTTGCATTTGGAGGACCCAGGGTTTGATTCTCCATCACCAATAGCCCCACCAGGAGCAAACCACAGCACACAGTTGGTGTAAACCCTAAAATTCGAATTAAGCACTATCCATCTAAATAAGGCTTTGGGATGTTCTCTTTTGTTGTTGTTGTTGTCTGTGTGTTTATTTATTTGGGAGGCCATACCAAGCAGTACTCAGGACTTATTTCTGACTCTGGGCTCAGGGTTCATTTCTGGAGATGCTCAGGGAACTATATAGGGGTTAAAACAGGGTCAGCTCTGTGCAAGGCAAATGCTTTAACTCCTATACTATCTCTCTGCCCACTAAATTCCTAAGAAAAAGATTGACAACTTTTCACTACATGAGATCCAGGGTAAATTTTGATTCATGTATCTCCCTCAATTCTTTAAGACCCTTTCCAAATAAGTGCCACCAATTAATTGGTATCACTTATCTAACTCCTGGGTTTCTTTGCATATTGGTGTCACTTACCTAACCCAGGAGTTAGGACAGTGGGTTAAGTGACACCAATACACAAAGAGAAAAGCTAAGGTTGAGAGGGGTCAGGTTCAGAGTTATACTTGGACTAGGTAGTGACCCACTAGGGCTCTTGGACTGGCTCTGTGAGCTCCTTATGGGTAAGGAGCAGCCTCACAGCATCAATTAAATCTGAGGGGGGGTGGCAGGAGGAATAGGCAGTTTGCAAAGAAAGAATAATTTCTACTTCTTATTTGGGTTTGTTTTGGGACCACACCCAATTGGTGCTCAGGGCTTATTTATTACTGGCTCTGCTCTCAGGGATCACTCCTGGTCGGTAGACTTAGGGGATCATATGGATTGCGGGGGATAAAAACCAGGGCAACCAGGTAAGCCATACAAAGGAAATGCCCTACTTGCTATACTATTGCTCTAGCCCCTTCTACTCTGTCTAAGATTCTTCTCTCAGATGTCAAAATCACGGGTATGTAGGCAATTTCTCACCAAATTTCTTTAGGAACCATACCAGACATAGAAAATAACATCACACTTTGAGAACTTAGAAAGTATTTTCTCTAGCTTTGTCCTACCCACTCCCCCCACCCTCCATTCTATTATATCCCTAACCATTCAAAAGTTCTGACCAAAAACAAAAAAATCAATCACTTTATACTGTGGGACCATCACAGCAATTTTACCTCTGAGACTGTTAAAAACCAACTGCATTTGTTAGCCATTTGCCTATGTCTCCTGAATTTATGTCAAAGTGGTTGTTTTACGTTAGAAAAGTATCTGGGGAGATAGGACAGCTGATAAGGTTGCACTCAGCCAACTCTTGCTCTGATCCCCAGCACCACATAAGGTCCCCTGAGAACTGCTGGAAGAGATCCCTGGGCGCAGAGCCAGGAGTAACCCCTTAACACAATGGGGCATGGCCCCCAAACCAAAACAAACAGTATAATGTACAATAAACCTGGCTTCCTGAGGCAAGGACAAGGGTTTGTTAACAGAAGCAGCTACCAAGAGGTATTGAGTGTCATATGCCAAGGCTCATGTTAGGTGCAAAACTGGTTTAATCACATCAATAAACAAATGATGTCAGTATCTCCATCCTACCTTTATAGGCAAGAAATGCAAGTTAGAACCTCCCCCGGTTCCTCAGTGAAGGCTACAGCTCTCTTAAATCTCTGTCCTTTTAGACTGGGTCACTTAATACTTTCACATTTGAGAGCTCTGGATCCAGGTCAGAATGGATCTTCCCAGAGTGGGTTTTGATGCCGCAGCCCATTAAGTGTTGAACAGCTTTCCCAGATCCACATATCCAGGTCCTTACCTCCTCAGACTCTGGCAGCAGCTTAAGGATTTCTCGCAATGTCTCTGCTCCATAATGCTCACTCTTCCCTTGGTGAATATCTTCCACGATGGACTGAGGGGACCTGGAGGAGCAGAGGTAAGCTTGAGGGCACCAGTGCCAGATACTCACACAGCCATTTCCACCTTCCTCTCTGGTCCAGGCATCCCTACAATATCCACTGCCAGGAGAAGGGATATCCTGATTCCCTACCAAGAAGTCTCTGAAACCCATCTTTCAGCACCCTGAAAAGCTCAGAAGGAGGCTGTCATGAGAATCTCTCTGGTCATGAGCATTCCTATACATAAGCCCTCCTTTCTGCTTTAAACATTGGAGTTTAAGAGCCGAAAAGAGAAAACCAGGAGTGAAGGTGTTTACCTTGCACATGGCTGACTCCCAGTTTATTTAAAATGCATTCTCTCGGGGCTGGGCGGTGATGCTGGAGGTAAGGTGCCTGCCTTGCCTGCGCTAGCCTAGGATGGACCGAGGTTCGATTCCCCGGTTTCCCATGTGGTCCCCCAAGCCAAGAGTGACTTCTGAGCGCATAGCCAGGAGTAACCCCTGAGCGTCACTGGGTGTGGCCCAAAAACCAAAATAAAATAAAATAAAATAAAATAAATGTATTCTCTCACCTTAGATGGTTCCTGAGCACTATCAAAAAGGATCTTGAGTATAAAGCCAGGGATAAGCCCTGAAGACAGCTAGGTATGTCCCAGTATCACCTCCCTAAATAAATATAACACTTGGGGCGGGAGAGCTAATATAATAGGTAAGGTGCTCTCTTTATATGCACAGATCACCCAGGTTCGCTTTTCATCACCTCATATGAACCCCAGAACTTTCTGGGAGTGATCCCTGAGCATCAGGAATAAGGCCTGAGCACTGCTGAAGTGGCCCATAAACAATGAAAGAAAATGCTCAAGTTTAACTCAGGGCAACATTAATGGATAAATCTACATGCTACCCAACTTGAAAAACCCTAGCTCCTGGCACCCCACCAGACAGACAGTACGTGAGTGGGGAAGGAGCAGAGAGTACTTGCAGACTGATCAGAGATCTGGTCTACGAAGGTCCCATAGTCCCTCATCTCAGTTTCTGCATGCCTCAAGGCCAGCCCCTCAGGCTCTGATGCTGATAGTGGGACTATGACTAACTCCAAAGGCAGGCAAGCATCTTACTTCTTAAATTGCTTGAGAAATATTCCAATGTTCATGTTCCGCTTTGCATCCAAGATGGTAATCTGAAAGAAAAAAAAAAGAAAGTAGGTGATTAAAGCTATTAAAATATTGGAAGAAAGATGAGAGTGAGAGCTACCAAATAAAGCATTAATGGAGGGGCCAGTGATTGGGAAAACACTTGGCTGTGCTCAGGGTTCTGTCCTCAGGGCTCACTTTTGGCAGGTCTTGAGGGACTGTATGTGATACCAGGGATTGAATTTGGGTCAGTTGCATGCAAGGCAAGCATCCTATCTTTGTACTATCTTTCTGGCCCCATAATATTTTTTCTGTCTTCTCTCCTCCTTCCTTCCTTCCTTTCCCTTCTCCTATCTCTCTCTCTCTTTCTCTCTCTTCCCTACTGTCCTTCTTTAGCTTTTTTCCTTCTAGGCATCATATTTACAATACTGTTACCAAAAGGGCACCATGATAACTTTACTTCTTTCAGTTCCCAGTTCTTGTGCAGAGTGATCATTTCCAACTAACACTAATAACACTCATTAATTCATAAAACTAATTTTAAGAGGGTAATTATTCCCAATAAATAAATCTGGTACTCAATACCCAGTACTATTTTATGAATATTAGCATCTCCCCAAATGTTCTTAAATTATATAAATCTTTAACTCTAATATATATGTTTTGAGATCAAACCAACTGGACTCTGTGGCTACTCCTAGCTCAGTGCTCCAGGGTCACCTCCCAAGGATGCTTGGAGGATCCAGACCTCCTGCATACAAAGCCTGAATTCATGCCTTGAAGTTATTCATCTTGTCAGGCAAAGGTTTTTATTAAACTAGAAATGAGAGCCTTTGGAAGAGAGGAGTCAAGTCATTGTTCTCACCTATAGAAAGATAAACCCAGAAGTCGTGGAGGGGAAAATCGCCTTTCAGCTGGGCCTGTTTCCCAGGTGGCAAGGCCAGCAGGAAGGAGGGAGAGAAGCAAACTGGCCTTTACATCCTTTGAGGAGCAAACTTGCCCCCCAACAATAGTCTACATTTGTAAAATTGGAAAACCATGTTCATTACAATGAGTAAGTTGAAACTTCACAAGGGGGCTGGAGTGGTGGCACAAGCAGTAAGGCTTCTGCCTTGCCCTTGCTAGCCTAGGACGAACCCCAGTGCCCCATATGGTCCCTCAAGTCAGGAACAATTTCTGAGTGCATAGCCAGGAGTAACCCCTGAACATCATTGGGTATTGCCCAAAAACAAAAAACAAGACAAAACTCCACAAGGTCTGGTGTACTGATGAGACAAGACTCCTCATTCCCACGAATATCTCTCCTCTTCCTTAAGCTTCTGTGGCTGCAGCCCCAGCATGTGCTGCTAGACCATGAGGCCCCTCCTTGGCCCCCCTGAGACTCTATGTCCGACTACTAACATATGAGAACAGGTCATAGAAAAATTGCCCATTATTCCTACAAGACACAGAAACTAAGCCTCAAAGAAAGGTTCCTTGTCATCCCAGTTTCAGTGAAAATATCAAGGTGGAGTCCATGTCCTTCCAAACCCTACACTCCAGGGAGCTTCCAACAAGGGGGGTGGGCAGGTTTGTCAAAAACCTCCACAGCACCTGCATGCCTGACCAAGTGTCCTATTGACTTCCAAGTTGCCTCTTTGGGGTGATGGAGATACATGATCTCTCAGTGAGGGCTACAGAACAAACAACAGACCGGCTGTCACTAAAATCCATTCAAACTAGAGGATGCAGAGACAACTGTCCTGATTGTCATCTGCCATCTGCTTCCTTGTTGGGCCACACTGGAGCCTTCTAGAGCCTTCTAGAAGTACATTAGAAATGTCCTCTGCAGAGGGTCATCGCTATCCAGGTAATTGAGCTTATCTTGCTGCCCCTGCAAACAATGGAGTGCTCTGTGGAGAGGCGAGCCCTGAGACCAGGGCTCCCAGGAGACAGACTGAATCAGTCACCTTGGCTCCCCACCAGTTCCTGTACTTCGGTTTCTCTGGACACCCCATTGCAGGACAAGCAGGCAGGACCTCACAGGATCTGAGGGGTACCTGGCTACTAAAAAAAAGAAAAAGTGAAAAAGAAAAAAGGAAAAAAAAATGACTGTCCTGCACAGCCTCCAAGCACCAAGGCAACAGAACTAACTAACTGGGCTCCCAGTTTTTTATCAACAGTTTTTGGACTTTCACCTCCTTTCAGTAACCCAGCAAATCTGCCCCCCACCCTTTTGTGTAAGAAAAGGAGATGACCAGGTCTTAGCTAAACAGCTTGAGGTGGAAACTGGAAAGATGGAAGGAAAAATGTGAGTTCTTATCTAGCACGTCAACACAACCTTGTCCCAGGCTCAGTTCCAGGCACAGCCAGTGGTCCCTGAAGTGACCAGCAAGGTGGCCCCTGAGCACTGTTAAAAGTGGCCCCAAAAATGAACAAATAAAAATAACTTAAATGTGGATGTAAGTAAAATTCATATTTGCCGTCATGTTAGCTTTTTCTTTTGTTTAAAGCCAGAGAATCAAGCCCAGACCCTCACAGACTCAAGGCAAGTGTTACCTCTAAGCACATCCTGCCTTCACTGCTTTCTAACAGACAGCCTGACAGCCTGAAGAGCACTTCAGTGTTGGAACCTCACACCTGCAGCCCACAAACTCTACCTGCAAATCTGAAGCACACAATTCCCTCCCCTCTCATGGCCACCACAGTCCTCTCTGACTCCTCATTTTTATATCTTCCTTTGTGAATCATTTACTTCACTAACAATAGTGTTCCCAAAAATGGGTGATAATGGGAGTTGTTGAAGCAATGGGGAGAGTAGGAGCCTTGGTACAAATGGGGGCGCTTTCTGTTTGCTTAAAAAGGGTAGCTTTCACCAGAGCCGTAGTACAGTGGGTAGAGTGCTTGCCTTGCACAAGGATAACCTGATTTTGATCCCCTGTACTTCATCTGGCCGCCAAGCTCATGAGGAATGAACCCTGAGCGCAGAGCTAGGGAAAGCTCGAAGCACCACTGGGTATGGCTCCCAAAGCAAGTAAAACAAAGCAAAAAGGTAGATTTCCAAGGGGGCACTGAGTGATTTTTTTTTCCAAAAAAGGGGGCTGTAGGTCACCTAAGTATGGGAGCCTCTAAAGTCTTTGAACATGGCATCAAGCAGCCAAAGAAACTTTACATTGCTTTGACTGGAATAGGTCAAACTTTCCTTTTCTATATTTTGGTTTGGGGGCCACACCCAGAGGTGCTTAAGGTTTACTTCTGCACTTAAGGATCAAACCTAGCAAGGGCTCGCGGGCCCTATAGGGTACTGGTTATTGAGCCCCAGTTGGTCACATGCAAGACAAATATCAGACCTTCTTTACTATTGCTCCTGCCTGAGGTCAAAGCTCAGGTATTTAATATTTAAGGTAATATTAAATGACTATTAGTTAAATTCTCTGTCCAATTCTGAAGATCAACCACTTTCAAAGCTTCCTATATCTATTTCAATATAGACTTCATGCTTTGGTTTGGCTGTTAATGCCTTTTTTGTTTATGATAAATTATCAACTTGGGGCACAAAATTAAAATCCAGTTGTATTTTTTAAAAAATGCATTTCAAATACTCTACCAAGTTCTATATTGTGGGCATGACCTAGAATTCTAGAACATTCTGTGATCATAATAGAAGCTGAAAAGGGATGATGGGTATGTGAACTAGAGCGTGGGAGAGTAAAACATGACTTCCTTAAATTTAGCAGAACTAGGCTCTCTCCCATCCTCCTACCTTTTCTGGTAAGTGGCAGTTTAGTTTGTCTCTGTGTGGATTGGTGGCTACAACTGAAAGTGCTCAGGGAAGTGCTGGTGATGTCAGGAATGGAATGGGGGTCAGCAGTGTGTAAGCAAGCAAGCACTCTACTCTACTGTACCCAATACAATAAAATAGGATAGTTGGGATGCAGTGAGATAGCACAGTGAATAGAGCATTTGCTTTGCGTGTTGCCAATCAAGGACTGACCTGGATTTGACCCCTGGCATCACATATGGTCCTGTGAGCCTGCCAGGAGTGATTTTGAAGCACAGAGTCAGGAGTAAATGCTGAGTGCCTCCTGTGGTCCAGCTCTCATGCCTCAGACATGTGGGGCATATCCACACTATTTTCATATTTTGACTACTGGCACCTTGCACTGTGGGCCCGTCACTATCTGGCTTGGTTCTATCTGAAGCCACAACCTTGCGTGAGTAATGGCCGACATTATCTTTTCCCTACAGAGCACTGCAGAATCTAGAAGATTCTAGTGCAGACCTAGCTGAGTGGAATGGGAAGTTCTGGGGTGAGGATGGGGAACTAAGAACAGCAATGATTGAATGAGGAGCTGGGAATGAGCACAAAGCTCTGAAAAGGTGTGGCTTAACCTGAACCTTATTACTCTGATACCCAGTAAAATATCTATTTCTTTTTTTTTGGGGGGGGTGGGGGCACACCCATTTGATGCTCAAGGGTTACTCCTGGCTAAGAGCTCAGAAATTGCCCTTGGCTTGGGGGACCATATGGGACGCCGGGGGATAGAACCACGGTCCTTCCTTGGCTAGCACTTGCAAGGCAGACACCTTACCTCTAGCGCCACCTCACTGGCCCCAAAATATCTATTTCTAAGGACTTTATTATAGCTTCATTATTCTTCTGCCACTGGAATCGCTGAGGTACTCTTTAGTCATCAGGGACAGAAGGTCTGGACAATGCGAAAACTCTTCCCTCCCCCTGACCCCAGTATATTCTCATTTCATGTTTGAAGTTTATCTTCCTAAGCTCAGCTATTCCCAAGCCCAGATCTTTCCAATCTTCCAGCAATTTCTGGAGCATAGCGGAATTTATCCGTAATGCTTTATAAGCCTTTTTAAAATCGGTGCTGACCACATAATAGCAGGTCGTTTCTGAGCAGGCGATTCAATTTCAAGGCGACAGCATCGCTGCTGGCATGTTGGCCTCCCCACAGCTGTGGTATATGAGGCCCTGGGCTGGGGTGCTGTGTGTCTCACAGGGGCAGCCCTCTACTGAGCCTGCTGCTCAGGGACCCCACAGCCTCCAGGCAGGTGCTAAAAGGCAACACTTCTTGAATGCACCCATAGGGAATACTAAAATCTGGCTGGAGGATACACAAGGTTGTCGTTCAACTATAACTTCTTGGAAATTCTCATGAGGAAAGAAAATTGCATGAATTTGACCAGTAAGATGATTTATTTCTCTACTCATGTCAGAGAAAGCATAAAAAGTATTTTTAAAAGTTCTGGAGAGTAGGGCCCGGGAGATAGCATGGAGGTAAGGCGTTTGCCTTTCATGCAAAAGGTCATCGGTTCGAATCCCGGTGCCCCATATGGTCCCCCGTGCCTGCCAGGAGCAATTTCTGAGCATGGAGCCAGGAGTAACCCCTGAGCACTGCCGGATGTGACCCCCCCCCCCAAAAAAAAAGTTCTGGAGAGGAGCTGAGAGAAAAGTATAGCAGTTTGATTTCTGGTACCACATGGTCCTCTGAGTATCTCCAGGGTGACCTGGGTGTCTCCAGTATGCAGGACCCCAGGAACAGCTCATCTTTGGGTCCTTGTGCTGCACCACCAAAGTCTGTTTTACTAAAAATCACCAGTGGTGGCTGGAGCAAAGCACAGTGGATAGGGTGTTTGCCTTGCATGTGGCCAACCTGGGTTCAATCTCCAGTGTCCCATATGGTTCCCAGAGTTTTCCAGGGGTGATTTCTAAGCACAGAGCCAGGTGTAACCCTTGAGTGCCACCAAATGTGGCCCCCAAACAACAAACAAACAAACAAAATCATCAGTGGGCCCTGGATTTGCTGATCTGGATCTGGGAGGACACCACTACCCCCACATCAAAGAAACCTCCTGGAAAACCCTTGGAAATCCAGTTCTGACCCAACAGGCACTGACTCCATCTCCCTGTCTGAACCCAAACTGCTGAAGAGTCACCCCCCTCCTGCCTCACAGCCAAGGTTCTTCCTTGTATTTCTAGAAGCCTGGGCTAGATTCACATCTGGAGCACAGACACCTGCACACCCTCGCCTTCACACTGGGAGGCACACAATGTGGTGCAGACAGAGAATGGGAACCAGAGAAATGGAGGCACAAGATGGAAGGTGGGGCTAGACAGGGATGAGCCTTGCTGATGAGCTCACATGAGACAAACACTGTGGTTCTACTCAGATCAGGTTCCCAGAGACAGGAAGTGACAAAGGTCAGTGAACAGTGGGGATAGCTCAGGCCTGCAGCACTAGGCCTGCACAGCAAAGATGGCTAATACCCCCATGGATGCCTGATGTCATGCAAGTGTAAATCCTTTTAAAGTTATGATGGATTAGGTGTCTTCTATCACAAGGTTAGGTGTCTTATGTAACAAGAAAAAGTAACAATCAGGGATTGGAACTACTGCTCAAAGGGCAAAAGGATCCAGGTTCCACCAGCATCAATAGGAGCAACCCCAAATGAAGCTTCACCGAAGCAGTGAAGAGTTCCGGAGCACAACTGGGTGCGGCCCTCAAAATATCGCATTTCCTTTCTATTTGCACTTCTTTATTTTTTTTTATTTTATTATATATATATATATATATATATATATATATATATATATATATATATCTTTTTTTTGGTTTTTGGGCCACACCTGGTGACGCTCAGGGGTTACTCCTGGCTATGCGCTCAGAAGTCGCTCCTGTCTTGGGGGACCATATGGGACACCGGGGGATCGAACCGTGGTCTGTCCTAGGCTAGCGCAGGCAAGGCAGGCACCTTACCTCCAGCACCACCGCCTGGCCCCCCTGCACTTCTTTATTTTTATAATTCTTTGCAAAATAAAAATAATTGGGGGTGACTATAAGGACTGCATTGCCTGCCTTGCATTCTGAAGGTCCTGAGTACCATCGTCTAGCATTGCATGCCCTCCTCTCCAACTGCGCACAGGGTGGCCACCAGCATCACATCACTGAGAATCAGGCTGGGGCAGAGGGAAGAAGGAAAGGTTTACTCAGGGTACAGGGAGGAGAGTGAGGGGTGAGGATAAGGCCCTTCCTTCCTTTAATTAAATCCAGACTGCCAGTGAACAGTTCTGCCTTTTTGTTAGGGGTGGGGAGGCATTTGGGGCTACACACCCACTGGTGCTCAGGGGGACTACTCCTGGCTCTGTGCTCTCAGATAACTCCTGCCCCAACCCCAACAGCCAACATTCCACGTGAGTTTGTGCTCCATGATGGGGTGCTGGGAGGAAACTCAGACCCCTGTGCTCCACCAGGCCCACCCCA
>PVKC010033674.1:0-13832 GCA_004027635.1 Crocidura indochinensis | reverse complement strand
GGTGCATAGAACTAAATGTGGACTTCCAAATCCCAGCTCTGCTAGAATGGTTCAGTTCTCCACTGCCAGGTTGGGGGCCCAAGGGTAGCAAGGCAGAGTGGAATAGACAGGGTCGTGTGTACTCGAACACACACTTACACACACACACACACACACACAGACTAGATGCCTGGGAAGATAGAGGCAAATCCCAAACCAAAAATTATAGCTCTGCCTTGCACTGGGCCAGACTCTGCTGATTCTCCTGTGCTATGTGGTTCACCCATTGACCCCCATTGATCCCACTAGGGATCAATGCGGATCACCACCCAGAATGCTCCCCACTTCAAAAATGTGGGGTGGGCATGAGCAATAGCTAGAGGGAGAGGGTGTTTGCCTTGCACGTGGCCAGGCCAGGTTTAATCCCAAACAACCCACATGGTCCTTCAGAGCTGCTGGGAGTGATATCTGAGTGCATACCCAGGAGTAGTAACCCCTGATAATTCCTGGATGTGGCCCAAAAACAAAGACAAAAAGCACAAACAAAAAGTGAGGATTAGGGCAAGAGTCATAGGGCAGTATGGAGGGTGCTTTCCTTGCACAGAAACAAACCCACGTTACATCCTCAACATTGCACTTGATTCCCCAAGCAGTAATAGCAGTACAAAGCCAGGATAAGCCCTGAGTGTCACTGGTGTAGTCCCAAAACAAAAAACATCCAAACAGAGTAACAAAAAAATAAACTATAGTGTTGAATAACAACCCTGAATGGTAATGGGGTGGATGGAGGGGCCTTTCTCCTAAGCCCAGGCCTTATTCCATTACCATTATACACACAGACTAGATGCCTGGGAAGATAGAGGCAAACCACAAACCTCTGAATTCTAGCTCTGCCTTTGTGTGTGTGTGTGTGTGAGTGGTCTCTGCAACACCCTTCATCCACCAGGTCTCAGGGTTCAGAGTAGTGGCGAGAAAATGATCCACAGACAGGTTTCTGGAGACATCAGCTTTATTCAGGCCCTAGCTAATACAAGTGGATCCTAAGCTTAAAACTTTGACTCTACATTCAGAGTCAGCCCTGATATCTCAACCTCTTTCAGCCATCTCCTCTCCTGATGCTTCTCTCTTGTTGGATCTCTCTCAATCAATAATCCTCTTCTTGGCCCTCAGGCAATCTTTTGATACCTCCCAAAGACCCCTCCCAGAAATGGACAAGTCTTATTAGCAAGTAAGGTTACACAGGAAGAATAGGGGGTGAGGCAACTCTATAGCACAGCAGGGAGGGTGTATGTCTTGCACACAGCAAAACTAGTTCCAATCCCCCACATCCTGTATGGTTCCCTAAGCCTTCCCTGAGTGAACAGCCAGCAGGATTCCTTGAGCAGCACCACCAAGTATGGACCCAGAATAAACAGTAACAAGGAA
The DNA here is from genome assembly GCA_004027635.1 of Crocidura indochinensis. Classification (NCBI taxonomy): domain Eukaryota; kingdom Metazoa; phylum Chordata; class Mammalia; order Eulipotyphla; family Soricidae; genus Crocidura; species Crocidura indochinensis. The sequence continues at coordinate 12,428 of PVKC010033674.1, read as the reverse complement.
TCTGTAGGGATGCAGGGAAAAAAGAAAACCACTGACACTGAGTCTCCTGGGAATAGTTTAGATGAAGGCCCAAGCAACCTAACATCCCTTTTTCCCCACACAAATGAGAAAGGGACCATCAGAGGTGCTTTCTCCAACGGAGTCCTGGTAGACACCGGCATAATGGGACTCCTCTGTCTCGCTGTCATCCTGATTCTGTGAGTTCAAAGGCAGGACAGGGTTGGGGGCAGACACCTGGGCTGGGTTTGAGTGCAGCACTCTGAGGAGTGGGTGCATGTTGAAGCTAGATTCCGGCATTTGCCCTGCCTGCAGTGTGATATTTCTGAGGAGGAGAGGGAAGCAGAACAAGCAGCTGTCCCGTGGGAGCACCATGCTGGACTACATCAACATTTTCCCCCGCTCAGGTTCCCAGGTGAGTGTCACCCCAAATGCCCAAGGCTAGCCCAACACGCCCTCCCATCCCAGACACTTCTCTCCTAACAGTTCACCCTTGCTCATGCTGTATCTGCTCTTGGACTCAACATTATCGAGGGTGTTGAGTCCTTAGGAAATAGATCTCTCCCCAGTGGACCACATGTGGTTTTCCCGTCAGGGGCTGGGGTTAGGTATGGGAGCATGATGAAGGGGCAGATAGGTGCTGGAGTGAGGTAATGGAATAAGACCAGAGTGCAGGAGGAAGCGGCAGTATTGGCGGCTGTAGTAAATCAGGCCTTAGAATGGGCATGGATGGTGGATGGAGGCCTCTGTCTTTAGGCTCTGGATCATTTGGCTCCACAACCCCGAGCCCTGAGTTCAGAACCGGAAGTAAGAGTTAAACACCACCAGATATGGCCACAAACAAAAAATAAACATTCTCCAAGGATGATGTATTCTGCTGGACATGTCTTTCCTTCTGAGCAGAGAAGCTTCAGGAGAGGTTCCAGCCAGACATTAGGTCTCAGGGTCCTCTGTGGTGGGGTGTCTGTAACTGTTCACAAAGCAATTATCTGTGTCAGCTTGGTCAAGGTACATTCCGATATCTTCTCATGGTTCCACCTGTGAGCTACATTTGGGTTTAATATTTTGTATGTACAATGCCCTGGGGTGCATATTGAAAGTGAGAGACTTTATGTTTGCTTGTTTACTTGCTTGTTTGTTTTCTCTGGTGATGCCTAGATAAGTTCAAACTTTAGTCTTCAACAGAGAGATAAATGAAAGCTCTAGAGCTCAGGATTGCTGGGGATGCCCTGAATTCCATCCTCTGCATTGCATGGTCCCTCAGTGCCATCAAATTGGCCCTGGTTGTCCCCCTGCACTAACAGACCTACATCACCATGGCTAGTATGCTATTTGGGTCATTTGCCTGGAAAAAGATTGACCCCAGGACCACCCCAGAAACGCTTAAGCATTTTTCTTTCCACAGTCCCCCATGCCAAAGCCTGCAGTGTATGAACTTTCATTTCTGCTTTCTCCAGATTCCGCATTACAGGGTAGCCCCAACCTCAGACCCCCCCCCATGCTAATTTCCTGCTGACTCTCCCAATGACTCTCAATCTGTCCCACAGTTCATTTGGGGGTGGTGGAGTTCTGTGTACATGGTGGGGTAGCAGGAGGAGATTGGGGATTGGAGGGTACCCTTTAGCTACTCCAATCAGGAGCCCCTTTCATGCCTGGATTCACTCCCTCTATCCTCAACTTCCGCAAACCCTCTGGTCACTTCCCCTTCAGAATGGCTCAGAGACATCATTGTTGGGGTGCCTGAGGAGTGAGTTAGCTGCAGGGACCTGCTTGGGATACCTTTCATTTCAACATCAAGATGATCCTGCTGCTGCTCTTCACCATGCTCTGTAGTGGTGAGTGGCTGAGGCCATGTGTGGGATTCCCTGTTTGACGAGCTCGGTTAACCTCAATCTCTTCTTAGGGTCACAGGCTTCTGATGATGGTTATCAGCTCCAAGTGCAGCCAGTGGTGTGGGCACAGAAGGGGCTCTGCGTGTTTGTGCCCTGCACTTTCAAGTACCCCCAAGACAGTGAAATACACACAAATGGTTTCTGGTACCAATTATCGGGGAAACAAAATAACCTTGTGGCTGCAAGGCACTGGAATTCAAGGCAGTCAAGAGACTTCCAATGGCGCTTCCAGCTCATAGGAAATCCTGAGGATAGAAACTGCTCCCTGCTCATCACAAATGTCCAGAAAAAAGACCAGGGCGTGTATTACTTTCGGATGGAGAGAGGTTCCAACATAAAATATGATTACCTTAAGTCAAAGGTCTCTCTGAAAGTGATAGGTATGTGGTGATCATAGCAGACCCCAAGAGCCACCCCAGGGGGTTCCCACCATGGCAACAGTGGCTAGAAAATGCTCCCCTTCTCTGTGCAGATCAAATGGAGCCTGATATCTACATCCTGGAGCCCCTGTGGCCGAACCGCTGGGGAACTGTCATCTGTGTGTTCAATGCCACCTTCGACGGGTGTCCGGCCCCCTCCTTTTCCTGGGTAGGGCCGGTTCTTTCCACCAGTCGGTCCCAAGTCAACACCCACCAACCCTCAGTGCTCAAGATCGAACCCCAGCCCCAGGACCAGGGCAAAGACCTCACCTGCAGTGTGAGATTTACTCCATGGGGAATGATTTTCAAGAAAACCGTGAGGCTGGATGTGGCTTGTGAGTAGGGGGTCAGGGCGGGGTGGGGGGAGCATTGCCACTAGAGATGGCTCAGGGGGCAAGGAGGGCCCAGGATTGTTCTCAGCCCATCCCCTTTGCCTCTCTGGGGTAGAGTTAAGCATGGACCCCAATACCCAGGGTGCCCACAGACTGCCAGGTTTTTAGTTCCTCTCCTAAGCTGACCTTCTTGCTTGCAGATGCCCCCAAAGACCTCGTTATCCGCATTTCTCGGATCAAAGGTGCAGGTAAGGGCAGCAGGTGGTTATTTGGGGACAGTGGGACATTGGGAAGGAGTCAGTCCTCCAAGGAGCACCTTTCTGGCTCTGTCTCCGCAGCTCCACAGTCCCAAGGCAAGGGCTCCCACACTTTTAATGTGAAAGCCCAGCAAGGAAGGTTCTTGCAGCTATTCTGCGAGGCCTCTAGTCACCCTCCTGCCTCTCTGAGCTGGTCCCTGGGGGACCGAGTCCTCTCCTGCTCCAACCCCAAGGACCCCCGGACCCTGGTGCTGGAGCTGCCCTCGGTGCAGGCAGGAGACGCAGGAACCTACACCTGCCGTGCCGAGAATGCACTGGGCCAGAGGATGAGCATGATCCACCTGGAGGTGCAGTGTGAGTGGGGCTGGGGGCGTGGCCTGTCAGGGCATGGCCAATAGCAATGGGAGGTGTAGGATGTTGTCGGAAGGCCAGCACTGCTATGAATTGTGTGGGAGTGGCCAGCGCTGCATTGACTTGTGTTGAGTGGGCGTGGCCACAAGGAGAACGAAGGGGCTGGAGTGGCTACCTCAAGGAGGAGACGGATTCTGGGGAAGTGGGTGTGGTTTTCTTGGGGCTCGGCCTTTGGTGGGCGGGGCAGCAAAAGGTATGGGGTTTAGTCTCATGAGGTTGGGGGTCTCGATTTCTGGGCGTGTCCAACCAGGTATACTTTGTGCTCAGGGATGAGCTGGTGTCCCCAATATCTGGGAGGGCAGCTTTCCCTGAGCTCTCTACCAGGAGAGATTCCTTGGTGCAGAGCCAGGAAAAAATCCTAGTCACCATCAGGTGAGGCCCAAGGATAGAAAGTAAAAATGAAGTTGTTTTTTGTGAGTGTCAGAACCCCCTAGATTTCAAGGGTTAATGGCTACGGTGTATGTTAGTGGTAGAGCAAATATTTTGAATTACATCCTGGCACTCACATTTTTTTTTTTGCTATTTTTTATATTTTCCCCTCTGTGGAGTGGATTGTAGACCAGATAACTCCACCACTGGAAATCTGCTCTGTAGCTCTGAATGTGTTGTCTTAAATAAATAATGAAGAAGCTGGATGGAGATGGATGGAGATGAAGGCCTCTGTCTGCTATCCCAGGCCACGTGGCTCCATCCTCCATTAATCAATGGGTCTGGGGTCCAGGAAAGCGACAGGTAGAAATCTCACTCACAGGCAGGCTTCAGGAGGTAACAGCTTTATTCAGACCCTATCCACCACATGTGTGGCCTATATCATAACCAATTAAGCATTCAGCCATTCTTAGCTAGGCCTGCATCTTAACTTCTTTCAGCCATCTTTCCTCTGACCTCCAAGCTGGCAAAAGGCCAAAGACCTCAATCTCTCTAGACCAAGGCCTTATATCACCTTCCCCAGACCCCTCCCAGAAACTGGGCGAGGTCTGCAGGTAAAGTTACAGGTCATATCCGCCCAAGACTCCTCCCATCAATAGGTGGGTCTCAGGTAGATTAACCTAAATCCAGGGTGGGGTTACATGAATGTAGGTTTTGTTTTTTTCTTTATCATAGCTCAAAATACCAAACACCTTTCCTAACTCATTAAGAAGTATTTTATTTCACTTTGGGGGTGGAGAGCCCACATTCATGCTCAGAGACACGAACAGCAAGGCTGGTATTGGAACCAGGGTCTTATGGCCACTGGTGAAAGCCCTCCACCCTGTGCTCTTACTACAGTGCTCCAGTCCCTCATTATGGTACACCTGTTGTCTGTTTAGATGCTCCTGAGGACCTGAGTGTGACAGTCTCCATAGAAAATGGTACAGGTAAGAGATGGGGGCAGGGTCCAGAGCAATAGCATAGCTGGGAGGGCATTTAGTTTACCTTGCATTGCTGCTAATCCAGGTTAAAGTTTCAGTATCCCATATGGCACCCCCAAGCCTTCCAAGAGTGATTCCTGAATGCAGAGCAAGACTGAGTCCTGATCACCTTTGGATGTCACCCCAAACAAATAAAAAAAAAACTGGGGTGGGAGCCTCTGGAAGGAGGGCCTGGAATCTGCAGGGTCCATGTCTCCTCCTCTCTCTCCCCCACAGTCCTGCAAACCCTCCGGAAAGCCAACACACTCAGAGTGCTCCAGGGCCAAAGCCTGCAGTTGCGCTGTGTCACCCACAGCAGTCCCCCACCCAGACTGAGCTGGACCCGGGGCCCCCTCCCACAGAGCCCAGTGCTGCCCACCGAGCCAGGGCTCCTGCTTCTTCCCCGGATCCAGCCAGACCAGGAAGGAGAATTCACCTGCCAGGCCCAGAACCAGTTGGGCTCCCAGCAAGTGTCGGTGACCATCCACGTGTACTGTGAGAACGGGCTGGGGCCTAGGGTTGAGAGAAGGGGACCCCCAGTCACCTAGACCAGCTGATGCCCTGTTCTTCTCACAGCATCCCCCCAGCTGCTTGGACTCCACTGCTCCTGGGAGGTCCCGGGACTGCGCTGCAGCTGCTTGGCTCGTGGGCGGCCTATCCCTGCCCTGAGCTGGTGGCTAGGGTCTGAGCTGCTGCCAGAAAACAGCAGCGAAGCATCTGTTCAACTCAGCACCCAAGGACTCTGGGCCAACAGCTACCTGAGGCTCCTGCGGGAGTTTGACACTGGCCTCACCCTCAGCTGCCAGGCCTGGAACTTGCACGGGGCCCAGAATGCTTCAGTCCTGCTGCTGCCAGGTTGGAGTGCCAGTGGGTGGAAAGGCAGTGTGATAGGGCTCAGGGCAGTGCACCCACACAAACACACCCAAATCACACACACGCACGCGCACACACACAGGCACACACACACACACACACACACACACAGTGCATAGGCAGGCAAGGGCAGACTGCCGAATCCTAGCTCTGCCTTGCACTGGGCCAGATTCTGTCAATTACCCTGTGCTATGTATTGCATGTCAGCCCTTGATGGGACTGGATGATGGGATGGAGGATGAGGTGTTTCTCCTCCAGCTCAGACCACGTGATTGCCACACTGCTCAGCGGCAGTTCTGAGGTGAAAGCGGCAGGTAGAAAACTCACAGGCAGTAAGGCTTCAGGAGATCTCAGCTTTATTCAGTGAATGAGGCTGAAGCAAAAAGCCCCAGAATCAGCCCCAGCAAAAGCCTTAGCCTTCCACAGAACCTTGCGTTTATACACAAGAATCAGGTGGGAGCAGAATACCAATATCAATATACTATGACCAGGTCACACCCTAGGTTAGGGCACAATTATTGATTAGGGTAGAATCAGTAGATATAGTATGTATATAGTATATATATATATGTGTGTGTGTATATATATATATATATATACTATATACTTCACCAATTGACCCCACCAGGGATCAGTGCCAAGCACCACCAGCAGTGCTCTCCACATCATAAATGAAGGATGGGCACAAGCTATAGCATAGAGGGCAGGGTGTTTGCCTTGCACGTGACTGGGCCGGGTTCAATCCTGGACAATACATATGGTCCGCCAGAGCTGCTGGAAGTGATGCCTGAGTGCAGAGCCAGGAGTAACCCCTGAAAACTGCTAGATGTGGCCCAAAAACAAAGGCAAAAATCAAAAACAAAAAGTAAGGAGTTGAACAAGAGCCATAGTGCATTATGGAGGGCACTTTCCTTGCACAGAAACAAACCTGCATGCGATTCTCAACATCCCACTTGGTTCCTGATGCGCTAGAAGTGCAGAGCCAATAGTAAGCCCTGAGCATCGCTGGTGTAGCCTCAAAACAAAACATAACCAAAAACAGAAACAAAAAAGAACTATAGCACACGAGGGAGGCTGTTTGTCTTACACACAGCAGAACTAGATTTGATCCCCAACATCCTATAGGGATGGGTTTTGGATGGGATGTCGGGGAGAAGTCTGAGAAGGACCATGTAGTGCAGCCTCTTGTTTGGAAGCCTGAATGGAAAAGGGCACAAGCACATGCAATCACTCCTGCCATGAATTATTCCTGAGTGCACAGCCTGGAGGATTCCTTGAGCACCACCTAGTGTGGCCCCAAAACAATAAAACTTGAAAGGAATTTGTGAGGATGGAGGGAAAAAAATACTGCAACTGAAATACGTTAGCATGGGTTTAACAAAGGTCCACCCCACCTGACATCACTTTTGCCCCACACAGATGAGAAGGGGAGCCACAGAGGCGCTTTTTCCAACGGAATCCTGGTGGGCACTGGCATTGCAGGGTTCCTGAGTCTCTGTGTCATCCTAATTCTGTGAGTTCAAAGGCAAGACAGGGTTGCAGGTAGACCCATGGGCCAGGTTGGGGGCAGCACTCTGAGGAGTGGGTGCATGCTGAAGCTTGAGTTTGGCATGTGCCCTGCCTGCAGAGTGATATCTCTGAGGAGGAAATGGAAGCAGACAAAGCAGCTGTCCCACGGACACCATCCTGGGAGCACCATCCTGGACTACTTCAACTCAGGTTCCCAGGTGAGTGTCACACCAAGGTTCCCATGGCAGCCCCAGGTCTCCCTCCCAGCCCAAACTCTTTTCTCCTAACAGTCCACCCTTGCTTCATGCTGTGTCTGCTCTTGGACTCAATATCGAGTCCCTAGGAAATAGATCTCTCCCCTATGGACCACATGTGGGTTTCAGCTCAGGGGCTGTGGTTAAGGATGGGAGCATGATGAAGGGGAAGAAAGGGGCTGGTGCGAGGTAATGGAATAAGGCCAGAGTGCAGGACAGAGGCGGCTGTATTGGCTGCCACAAGCCAATCATGTATCCTTTCTCTTGGACACCCAGAGATGCAATTATAGAATTCTCATTGACTCCTGCTCCAAGAGAGTTGGGGCAGTGTCTTGCTCTCCCCTCATGTCACTCCAGAGCTCTCTCAGGGCCAAGGACACCTCAGGTGCTGGAGTTCTGCGGAAATGCACACACCTTGCAGGAGTGACTGCATGTTCCTTGTGCCCTTTTCCATCCAGGCTCCAAATCAAGAGACCGAACCACATGGTTCTTCTCAGCCTTCTCCCCCGGCTCGCCCTCCAAAGCCCAGGAAGAATCCAAAGCAGAATCAGAAGCACCAGGAGGCACACTGTGCTGGGAGCCATGCAAAAGCCACTCCACCACTGCAAGCCAGCCAGGACCAGGAGGATGAGGTTCAGTACTCACAGCTTTACTTCCCTGGCCGCAGGCCCCCGGTGCTCCAGGCACCCAATAAGAGCCAAGAGGAATATGTAGAAATGAGGTTCTGCTGAGCTCAAAGGAGGAGGACTGAGAGTCTCTGGGAGGGAGATCTCTGTGAAGAGAAGGAACCCAGAGACAAGGCCCTCAAAAAAGGAAAATGAGTATGTTGGGACCAGAGACAGAAGATAGAGGACGGTGGGGAGGGCGCTTGCCTTGACCCGGATTCAAGCATAAGCACTGCACTGGATCTCCCATTCACCACCAGGAGTGTTCCCTTGAGCACAAAGCTGGGAGTAAGAGTTGAACACTACCAGACATGGCCAAAAACAAAAACAAAATATTCTCTAGGAATGATGCTTTCTGCTGGACATGTCTCTCCTAAGCAGAGAAACTTCAAGAAAGGTCCCAGCCAGACACCTCAGTGATGAGGTGTCTGTCACTTTCACAAAGCGATGACCAGAATCAGCTCAGCCAAGGGGCATTCTGGAACCTTCTCAGGATTCCACCTGTGAGCTGCATTTGGGTTAATGATTTTGCATATTCTGTGTCCTGGGGTGTATATTAAAAGTGGGAGAGCATTCGTTTTTGTATATTTATTTACATGCTTGTTTGTTTTTTTCTGGTGATGCCTAGAGAAGTTCACACTTTAGTGTCAACAACAGAGAGAAGAGGGAGAGAGGGGAGAGAAGGAGAGGAGAGAGAGGAGAGAAAGAAATGGGGTTTTTTGTTGTTGTTTTGGTTTTTGGGCCACAACCGGTGACACTCAGGGGTTACTCCAGCCTATGCGCTCAGAAGTCGCTCCTGGCTTGGGGGACCATATGGAAAACTGGGGGATTGAACTGCGGTCCATCCTAGGCTAGCGCAGGCAAGGCAGGTACCTTACCTCCAGCGCCACCGCCCGGCCCCGAGAGAAATGTTTTTGGGGAGTTGGACACTAGAACTGCAGGGAGGGTGTTTGCCTTGCATGTGACTGTCCTGGGTTTGATCCCTAGCATCCTTCAGGATTTCTGCCAGGAGTGATTCCAGAGGGCAGAGCCAGAAGTAACCCTTGAACACCACTGGCTGTAGCCAAATATCTAAAAGGAAAAAAAAAGAAAAGAAGGAATGAAAATAAATGCTCTTGGGAGCTATGCTATGTCTGTTGGTGACTTTTGTCTGCAGTTGCTTTCTAGCATCTGTACAGGAAAAGGTAGGCCACAGTTTATCTAAGACTCATGCACTGAGAGGAGACAAAACAAAAGTGGGGGCCTGAGGGTTCAGGGCAGCCAAGGGGAACATAGTCGCTGGGTGAACTGGGGGCAGGGACCATTTCTGAGAAAACCCCGTTCCTCTTTGCATGTCTCTAGTGGCTTCACGGAAAATCTTTTGGGTCATATGGCTATGTTTGGGATTGTTCTCTTTTAGAGGAGCCATGCCCGATGACTTACTTTTGACTCTGCACTCAGGAACCCCTCCTGGTGATGTTTGGGGGACCCTATGGGATGCCAGGGATCAAATCCAGTTGGGTTATATTCAAGACAAGCAAGTGCCTTCCCCTCTGTATTATGTCTCTGGGCCCCATTGACTAATTTGAGCAGCAAAAAGGGGCACTAGGAAAGGAGGTGACTTTTCTATTAAAAATGAAAGAAAGGAAAAGGAAAAAAGGTTACCAAACTGGGAGACAGAAAGGCCTTGGGAAAGAACCAAGCAAAAATTCCAGGGATCAGAAGACTTGTGGAAGAGATGGTGCAAGAGGCTGGTGTGATCCTTCATGAGGAATCCTTCATGCAAGGTAAATGCCCTCCCCACTGTCTTATAGCTTCAGTCTTCCTGAGATTCTTCGGGGCAGAGAAGGACGCTCATTCCTGTCATTCCTTTTATTGTCCTATGGACAGACACACAAATTCGGTGGGAATAGAACAATAGTAAAGCAGGCTGGGAGTTTGCCTTGCATAAGGCCAAATCTAGCTCCATCCTATAGGGTCCCCTGAGACTTCAAGATTGATTTCTGAATGCAGAGTCAAGTGTAACCACTGAACATCACTGAGTATGGCCTAAAAGCCAAGATAGATAGATAGATAGATAGATAGATAGATAGATAGATAGATAGATAGATAGATAGATAGATAGATAGATAGATAGATAGATAGATAGATAGATCTATAGATATATATCTATATCAAATCCAAAATCTCTTCTGAGCAAATGTCTGGGGGACTCTTGATGGGCATAGAGATCATTGCAGAGTAAGTAAAGTGGTGGTGGGGGGTCAGGGGAACTAGGCAGAGAAGAATGCAGATAAAGGGAAATGGGGAAAAGGGGAAGAGGAGGAGAAAGGGAAAAAACCCTTTCACTTTCCCCAACACGTCCTTCAAATAAATGGTCTCTGAATCACAGGGGTTGCTCCAAAGCCCAGACACATGTGCCTCACACTTGGGCATTTGCAAAGCCAATCCCCCATCTGACTCAGTTCAAACTCTGACCCAAGACTCTGAGGCACCCCAGGGTGCCTCTCAGGGGCTGTGATAGGCAGAAACCCCATGCAGAGAATGACTTTCCCTACTTAGTCTCTAACATCTTGCTTTGCGGCTACAGCAGCGCTGTGATCAGCTCACTTACACAGTCCAGGAGATGAGTCTGGCTTGGCATGTCAAGGGCTGGCACTGTGCTATCTCTCCCCAGCCCTGAAGACATAAATCTTGTTCAGATCACGCTCCACAGCAGGAAGTGAGATTTGTCCACTCCAAGTTGGGGGAGCTGAATAGAGAGAACGTCAGCTTTGAGATCATGAGGCCCCTACATCCCTTCACTTAGGTTTTTCTTCCCTTTTTCATCATCTTCCCCGTAACTGGCACCACATGCTGGGCTGATGTACCAGGCATCACCCTTTCATGGGGTGAGGGGCCTCCCATGCACTGCCTCATTTGATGTTGGGGGGCTTTGCTGATGATCCAGCCAGCAGTCTCCAACAGCCTCCCACTTGTAAGGGGAAGGCTGGTCTCTCTGAGCCCCAGCCTGAGGACCTACACACCTCATTTTATTACTTTATTTGTGGTGGGGGTTCCTAGGCAGTGCTAAGGGTTCCTTAGCAACTTCTGGCAATTCTCAGCTACCGAGAGTGGTTCAATGGAGGGTGTGAGAATTGGGGGATGTCTAGGACTATACCCCATTTTAGGGAACTACCTGCACTGGAAAAGCAGCATGCAAACATTTGTGTTAACCCTAATCCATTCTCCCCAATACAGTTTTTTGTTTGTTTTGTTTTGTTTTGTTTTGGGCCCATGTTCAAGGACTACTCCTGGATCTGCACTAAGGAATCACTCCTGGCAGTTCTTGGGGTATTGATCCTATGGGATGCTGGGGATCCAACCAGAGTCAGCTATATGCAAGGCAAGCACACTCCTCACTATGCTCCAGCCCCAGCAATCAGCTCATTTTATAAGTTCTTAGTCTCGCAGAAATGTTGTCTGGATAAAGTTCATATTCAGACAGATCCTCAGAGAAGCTGGTATATCATGCATCCTTTCATTGTTTAAAATTTTTTAGTATTATTTTGTTTTTAGGGCTATATTGCATTATATTAAGGACATAGATAGCCATGTCTCTATGCTCAGAGGACCAAGTCCAGGTGGGCCATGTGCCAGGCCAGCACCTTCCATGATGTACTTTCTCACCACCCCAACAATTCCTTTTCTTTGCTTGCTGTTTGTTTATTTGTTTGGGCTCTTACCTGGCAGTGCTCAGTGGTTCCCCTTGGCTCTGAGCTCAAGGATCACTCTTAGCAGGCTCAGGGGACCCTATATGGATTGAACTTGGGTTGGCTGTGTGCAGTGTACACTGGTTATCGCTCTGATGCCCACGGATTCCTTTTAAAACATCGGAAAATGGGGAGGATGTTGGCAGGGATGTGAGAAAACAAAGAGAGCTCTAAACCTAGAGTGGAGTGAACAATGTCATTCAGTCCTTCGGTTTTCACCCCCACCCAAATTCACTATGTGACAGCCCTGCCAAGATGGATTGGCCCCACAAATTACAACATCCTGTTGTCAGGGGAACAGGTGCACCAGAGGTCAGGACACGTAAAATGCATGTGTTGATTTCTGCAATCAAGATTTGAGACTTGGAGTGGGGTGAGAGTCAGACAGTGGGGAAATGGGAAAGGAAGTATGTGTCATGGTTGAGGCCCAGGGTGTCTGTCAGCAGCAGTCAGGGCCAGGAGTGTAGATATTAACTCCTAGCTGGCCAGGATGGGGAAAATAAGGACTATTTCACGTAAGACTGGGAAGAAGGCGGGGAGTGAATCTCTTCTTTTGGTTTTGGGGGTCTCACTCAGCAGTGCTCAGGGGTAACTCCTGGCTCTACACTCAGGGATCACTCCTGGTGTCCTGACAGAGCTCAAGGGACCATATAGAGGGGCAGGGATTCGAACCCAGGTTGTTAAGTTCAAGGCAAAC
>PVKC010033673.1:0-13897 GCA_004027635.1 Crocidura indochinensis | reverse complement strand
TGTTTCACATATAGACTGAGGGTGGGAGAGGAGTGAGATATGGGGGGTGAATTGGTAGTGGGAGTGTTGCACTGGTGAAGGGGAAGTGTTCTTTTTATGACTGAAACCCAACTACAATCATGTTTGTAGTTGTGGTTCTTAAATAAAGATATTATTTAAAAACAAAAAATAAATGGTTTATCATAATAATATAAATTCTATCTGAATGTAATAGTACTTTATTGTAAATATCCTATAGATGGGAAGTCTATAAAACTTATTTAAATGTTTTTTAAATAAATATTACAAAGGAAAATTTCGTCCTGATTAGGTATCAGCATGTCTAGCAATTTGTTTCCAAATTGAAAGAGGGCAGTTTCAAGACCCCTACAGCTGCAAAACTGGATTAAAAATTATTAAGACTATTAGTCTTCTGTTTAACATCCTGTAAGGGAACTCTAAAAGTCTAAAATGTCTCTGACCAGTGAAGAAGAGAAGGCATTAAAATTAGTTAATCAGGCTATAAAATGTAGCAGGTTAAGGCAAATCAATTATTCAAAAACATGGTAACTATTAATTTAAAAACAACTGCTTATACCCCTACTGGGCATATTGGGCAATAAAGATTCAATGAATTTACCTACCTAATTTCTACATAAAGTTAATAACACATATGCATATATGGTGACCTTGGTAATTGGTAAGGGAAGATTTAGAGGCATTGATCTTACAGGTATTGATAGGTATAATCTAAAATTATAATCCCTTCTAATAAAAAGCAGTCTGAACAATTGTTACAGATGAAGCATCAATTGAGGCATAGCCCTGCAAGGTTTTGTGGAGGGAGATATTATATCATTTTCCCTCACACCTGCTATTAACTTTTGTTAAAAAAAAAACTGATATAGGGATTCCTGCTGCAGTGATTACTAACAATATGTTTTAATGTCTTAATTTTACCAGGTATAAAATAACCCTTCAGCTTCTTTGTGGTTCTTGGAAACAAAGAATTTTATACCTTGGTGCTCAATCATACCAGATAACATATACAGTGCTCATTAAGACAATGTCTCTATAAAATACTCCAATTTACCATTTTCCTTTTGTTTATGTCTTCTATTAGGACCTAAAGCATATGATCGTTCAGACCACTGAAATAGTCAACAGTGCACCACAGACTTATATTACAGGTCCCAACCACCGAATATATTTTTGCAAATTACTACAGTACTACATTTTTCTCTCTCTCACTTTCACCACTTTTCCCTACTTCTCTCCTTTCTCCTTCTTTTTCATCAATTTAATCTATGTTAAATAAAGCCCACGCTTTCAGTTTCTTTTTAGCAAGGAACCTCTATACAAAGTTTGAGGACCCCTGCTAGAGGGTTGATTGTGATAAATTTGCTATAAATCTTAAAACTCCTCCTTTGTATGTAATTTCATTTTTTTGATCTTGCTGCTTTTAGCATTCTATCCCTATCTGTGACTTGCATCATTGTGAATAGGATGTGCCTAAAGTTACTTTATTTTGGGTCTCTTTTAGCTCTTTCTTTATGGGCATCCATGATGTGGCACATACAGTATTCAATTCTGGGAACATCTTAGCTATGATGTCTTTGATTGTTGCTTTTTCTTTGGGGTTTTCTTTCTGCCTCTCTGAGACACCAGTGATTCTTATGTTATTCCTGTTGAATTTATCTTAATGGTTTAGTATTGTCTGTTCTCTTATTTTGAGGATGGTTTTTTATCTTCTGGTAATTTTTTTAAAGGCTCTTTCCCAATTTCTTCTGTTGTATCCAGTTCATCTTCCAGCTCACTGATGCTGTTCTCAGCAGCTATTACTCTGCTGGAGAAACTTTCCAGTGTGTTTTTAATTTCATCTATAAGTTTTTCAGACCTGTTATTTCAGTTTGTAGTTTTCTCATTTTTTCATAAACATTCTAAGAGAAGTAATTGGTTAAGTAAATGCTAATATTCAGTAAATAATATTTATTTTGCAGTGAAAATTATACAAAAAACAATGTGAGAAAATATTTAAAATATAACATTTGGTAAAAAGGTCAACTATAAGTGGTTATTATAAGGTTGTTTTACATAAATTGAACGAAAACATTCTAAGAATATGTACATCAAAATGCTAATAGATCTCAGAAAATTATATTTTCTCTAACATTTGTGACCTACAATTTTTAATATGTCTTCATAAATATGTCTAATTTTAATTATACGAGTTATTCAATTATAATAGAGTTATTAAATATTTCAAATAGAGAAACCAGCTAGAGTGCAATAGGATCAATGCTACTCATAGTTTGAATTATTCTTAAAAGTTCTAGAAGTTATACTTTTGAATTAAAATGTTAAATGCATGATGCTGGGAATTGAGATACTGGAGTGGCAAAGTATTGGTCTTTCAATTAGGTATAAAAAATCTTCTATGTAGCTACAAGTTTCTTTTATTAGTTAGAAATAGTCTAATTATAATCAGAACATATAACAACCAACCTTCGGAATGAAATATTGGATTGAGATATATAGTAGGAATCATATTTAATTAGAATTAATGGTCATTAGTATTTTTGATTTTGCGATTATATGTTTGCTAATCAATTACATTAAAATTAATTTCACCACTTTTCATTTTGTTTAATATAGCAACTAGGATATTTTATTTTTAAAATAATATGTTTATTTAAGAACCATGATTACAAACATGTTTCTAATTGAGTTTCAGCCATAAAAAGAACATCCCTCTTCACCAGTGTAACATTCCCATCATGAATGTTCCTTATCTCCCTCCTCCCTCACCTCCTGCTTGTATTCAAGACAGGCATTCTACTTCTTTCTCATAAGCATCGTCATGACAGTGGTTAGTGTAATTATTTCTTTAACTGCACTCACCACTTTTTGTGCTAAGTTTCATGTCGTGATCTGGTCTTTCCAGCCCACATGTCTATTGTCTCTGGGTATTATTAAAATAATGTCTTTTATTTTTCTTAAATCCCATAGATGAGTAAGACTATTCTGTGTCTATCTCCCTCTGAATGATTTCACTCAGAATAACAGTTTCTTTTGACAGTCATTGGTTGAAGGTCATCTGTATTGTTTCCAGATTCTGGCCACTGTAAATAGCACTGCAATGAATATAGGCACGCAGAGGGCATTTTTGTACTGTGTTTTTGTGTTCTTATGGTATATCCCTAGGAGTGGTATAGCTGGATCATATGGGAGCTCAATTTCCAGGTTTTTTTTTTTAGGACTCTCCATTTTGTTTTCCATAAAGACTTGACTAGATGGCATTCCCACCAGCAGTGAATGAGAATTCCTTTCTCTCCACATCCCTTCCAGCACTGATTGTTCTTATAATTTGTGATATGTGCCAATCTCTGTAGCATAAGATGGGACCATATTGTTGTTTTGATTTGTTTTTACCTAATGATTAGTAATGTGGAATATTTTTCATGTGACTTTTTGCCATTTGTATTTCTTCTTTGAAGAAGTGTCTGTTTATTATTTCTCCCACTTTTTGAGGGGTTAGATTTTTTCTTGTTAATTTCTGTCAGTACTTTGTACATCTTAGATATTAGTCCCTTATCTGCTGGGTATTGGGTGATTAGTTTCTACCATTCAGTTTGTGGCCTTTGCATCCTTGTCATTATTTTGTAAGAAGTGGAGAAGTTTCTAAGTTTAAGGTAGTCCCATTTCTTTATCTTTGATTCTACTGCTTAAAAGATGGCTTTAGCTTCAATCATGGAGTGTTCTGCCTAAATTTTCCCTTATGTAAGTTATCATATTTTCAGGTTTGATATCAGGGTCTTCAATCCATTTTTAAAGTTTCTTTATTTAATATATTTATTTATTTTTGGGTTTTGGACCACATATGACTGTGCTCAGGGTTTAGTCCTGGCTGTGTTCAGAAATCGCTCCTGGTAGGCTCAGGGTGCCATATGGAATTCTAGGAATCAAACTCAGGTCTGTCCCAGGTGGGCCATGTGCAAGGCAAATTCCTTACTGCTGTACTATCACTATGGCCCTTTAATGTATTTTTATTTGACTTTTGTGCATGGTTTTAAGGAGTTTGTGTTTATTTTTTGCATGTATATGACCAGTTTTCTCAGAACCTTTTGCTGAAGAAGTTTTCCTTGATCCACTTTGTATTTCTTGTGCTTTTATCGAAAATTAAGTGTTAATAAACCTGTGGATCCATCTCTAGATATTCAAGTCCCCTGAGTAGAGACAACTCCTTAAGACAACATTCATGTTTAACCTCATGTAGATGTTCCCTACCTCTCCTACCTTATTACCCAGTTTAGCACTCATTTTGCTCTAGCCACACTGACTACCTAGAAACTTGCAAAACATCTTAGGCATTGACCTATCTCAGGATCCTACATATATACTCTGGGACACTCATATAATTCAGCTCTTTTGTGAAAATGCCACCCTAATGTCACTTCACCAGTACCAGTATTTTTTACTCCTGAATATCTAGTACATCCTTTCCTCTGTATCCTCATCCTCCAATGCATATACTTCCATCTATCCTTTCAACGGCTGCTTCTGCCAAGTAAAAAAATGCTGTGTTGGGCAGAAGAGGAGTATAGGACATAGGCAATTTTTGTTGCACATGCCTGAAATAGGTTAAAAATCACAGCATCCATTATTAGGTTGCCTAAGTCCCACCAGGACTGGGCCCTTACTAGATTGAGAGATAATTCTCAAGCACCCCAATGTGTGGCCCCAAAACAAATTAAAAAATGCCAAAATATGTGAATGAAAATTAAACTTTACTTTTTCAAAGTTTCAAGATTAAGACAGTTTAAAAGAATTTTACAGAATTTTTATTATGAACTTCCTTCTTACCCCCAATACAGATTTCAGTTTTAATTCAGTTTGGCAAGTGGGATATTGCCAACAGGAGAAATGTATATATTTGAATCAATATGTAAAAATAGATAAAGCATTTATCTTTTGAGGGGCACCTGATAATTTTAACATCCTTGCTGCATAAGAATAAAAATGTATTTAGACTTTGAGATCTGTACTGATCTCAGCACACTAGATCTGAGAAAATACAAATCAAGAGACAAAATTCATTGTAAGGTACATTGTTAGAGAGATACTGCTAAGCTCTAAATTGTTAACCATTAGCTATATCACATTAGTAGTCTCAGTGGGGGTCAAAATGCTAGGGGAGTTGGACAAATAAAAAAGGGTTTTCTAGTCTAAACCCTTGTTTTTAATCTTCTTTATAAAATTTCTGTTTTATAGAGGAATACATTTTATTCTGCTCAAATTTTATTCTGACTTTTTAGCATTCCCTGCTGGTTGTATTTTCCATTATAGCACTTTTACATTTTGAAATTCTTTGACTTTTCATACCTTGTTTTATTTTGTAGGGCATTTCATTTGTCCCCAGGAAGTCTATCAGGAATTTTAAGCAGTGCAGAGCACTCCCTCTGAGAGTGTAGGGAGGTCTTCAAGATTGATGATAACAGCACAGCATTTGGGATTTTCTTCCAGTTATTGGGAAGACACATTAGGCTCCAGGCTAAGGTCAACTCTGCTGGTACAGGGTGATCATATAAAATGTGAACATATTGACAAAAACCTCAAAGCAAGAAACAAACAAACAAAAAACAAGGTCTCTGGATTATACACTGCTCAGTCTTCAGGACAAATTTCTTCTCCATTGGTCTATTGGTGAGTCCAGTTTCAGGGAAATTCTTTTAATTCCTTTTGGGCCATACCTGGCAGTACTCAGGGGTTAGTCCTGGCTCTATGCTCAAAAATCATCTCTCCTGATATGTATAGAGACCAGAGGATATGTGGGGGATGAAACCTGGTATGGCTTGCAAGGCAAATGCCCCACCGGCTGTACTTTTTCTTTTCTGTTTTCTTCTGGACCACACTTGGCATGCTCAGAACATACTTCTGGCTCCGAACTCAGGAATTTTCCTGAAGTAGATAGTGAAAGAGGAAGATCAAATTGGGATCGGGGTGATGGTGAAGCAATTCATTCCCAGGTACAGTTTCTGCAGGAAGTAACCATGATCCTATCTGAATAGCACAAAGGCTGAGGGGTTCACTGCACTATACTACAGGGGGTGTAGAGTAAGGGTACAGCTAACAATCAGAAACTTGAACCCAAAGAAATACATTGCATCACATTCAGCTTCTTATTAGATAATCACATGACTATGGGATCCCTATTAGGAAGCTCTATATACTGCCTAATTATTGTCATTGGGGTGTGTACCTAGCAGTTATTAGCACAGATAAAATATCTACACAATGACTCTTGCTTGACTTTCTTGCCAGCCTCGTGATGTACTGCCAAATGGCAGCTGAGACCTACTTGATGTGCAATCATCTGTCACCCAGATTTTTTATGGCAGCATTTCTGAGGTTGAAAAAAGGTGACATTCATCAAAGGAAATAAAAAAGTCAGTTCTGACGTGCACTCAGGTTTTGTTTTACTAGGTACAGCTCTATAATTTTGGAAGAAAATTAGGGTAGTAAATTATTTTTTAAATGTAGGAAACATGAGAGAGTAGAGAGAAGAGAGAATTCCATAATGTGTTGCCTATATCCAGGAAAGGAAGTGTGTGTGACTACAGTGGGATGCAGTGATTGCTTTTATGAAGCTGAGCAAGCAAACCTAACCAAGATGGCTAAATTTGGGCTCTTGGTGCAGAATTTTCTTATGACATTACCAAAGTGAAGGATTTAGGTTCTGGTGATATTTATTCATATTAAATTTGGATTTTTGTTCTAGCTGAATAATTTCTTGATGAGTTCCATGAAGTTTTAGGGTTTGAACTGTTATTCTCAGTCTTAACTCTAGGACTGTGATAGGTATCCCCAAACTTTAAAATATGAATTACTGAATTTCATTGCCAATGGCCCTTACCTGCCTTCATATGTGTGAAATCAAAGCTTATTTGTTTTCTTATGATATCATTTAGCTTAACATTTTTAGAAACATCCATGATATTGCATGTAAATTCTTTTTTTTTTTTTTGTTTACGGGCCACAAACAGTGATGTTTAGGGGTTACTCCTGGCTATGTGCTCAGAAATTGCTCCTGGCTTGAATGGACCATATGGGACACTGGGGGATCAAACTGTTGTTTGTCCTAGACTAGCACAGGCAAGGTCTTACTGCTTGAGCCACTGTTCTGGCCCCAATAAATTTTAAAATGTAGAATATAACATTATTTAATATACTGTTATACTTTTATTTTTAAATTAAATTTATAGTCATTTGGGTTTGATTGTCAAAAATGCTGCAATGATGAGTATGCAAAATTTCTGCATATCTTGATTTGAACTATTTTAAATATACTCAGAAGTGGGACTAACACTGTGTACATTTCTCCATTCTATCTCAGTGTTCTTTGGACCTCATACATGCAATATGCTGATACTAGTAGATTCAATGGCTACCAAAGACCTGTTATCTGCTATTAAAGAATGTACTTTTCAGTGTCCCTACATGTGGAAGGAAGGAATGAGGAAATTTACTGGGGGTGTCCTTGAATAAAATCCCAATTCTGTTCATGATGACTCTGTCCTCATTTTTTATTAACACCCATGACCTACTGTTTCAAAATATTACATCATATTAAGCTTAGGATTCCATTTGAAAAAAATTTTTTTGCTATACTCCGTAATACTCGGGATTTTTCCTGGCTCTCCACTAAGGGATTGTTTCCAATGGTGCTCTGGATTCCATATGGGATGCTGGGAACTGTACTTATGTTGCTCCTTGAAAGGCATATTCCCTACCTATTATTCTATTGCTCCAGGCCAGAATTTCCTTCAAATTTTTTGTTTTGTTTTGTTTTTGAGTCACACCTGGTGATGCTCAGGGGTTCTCCTGTCTATGCACTCAGAAAGTGCTCTTAGCTTGAGGGACCATATGAGATGCCAGGGGATCGCCGTCTGTCCTAGGTCAGTCTAGTACAAGGCAAACACCCTACTGCTGTGCCACTGCTCCGGTCCCTTCATTTGAATTTGTAGGGAAGACACACTTAGTCCATTTTAATCATTTTTCAGGACTGTTTAAGAGTTGTTATTCATTCAATAGTGCATCTTCTTTAGGGTACTAAATGTGCTCAAATCAAATGAAATCAGGATGGAGAGATGTACATTGGGCAAGGCACTTCCCTTGCATGTAGATGCCTCAATTTCTATCTCTAGCACTTAATATGGTCCCTAGAATCTACCAGAGTGATAATTGAGTGCAGAACCAGAAGGAAGACCTGAACATTTCTGGGTGTAGCCCAGAAGGCAAAACAATGTATAGACTTAGCTAGAGTAAAGCTTTTAGATATGCCTATATTGTTGTGATAAAGCTCACTAAAGACTTCCTTACTGTCAATTAAAAACAAGTGGATTAATTTTAGTCATGGATTTAAGAAGTAGATCCTTTCTTTTGAAGAAAGTAAGGTCAATTATTTCTCTCATATGGTGAAGGGGAAATGGAACAGTTTGCCGAACAGACACTGCGAGTTTTAGCTTAAAGAATAGCACATTTGTGATTCCAAACACTGCAGCATTTCCCATCATTATTGTCCTTGGGAAAGTTATCTATTATTCACCTTGTTTCATCTTTAAAATTATTGAAAATTATGCTTCTATTCACATGATCTCTTTAAAAGGTACTAGAGATATGGACCTGTCAATGAACTCATTGGTGTGCTGATTTTTATAATTTAAATGAAAGCTTCCCAGACAAGCAGCACTCCAGCATTATACAGACTGTTTTCATAATTAGCTTAACAGCAATTCTTGGAAGCTGCAATTTCAATAGATTGTATATTTACTAAAATCTAAATAGCAGATGAGTCTGGGACAAGCATGGCCTCCACAGCAGATCTCTAAAGTCTCCCTACAATTACAAACCTACCACTTTAACTGCAAACCTGCAATTAAAATGATGTGCTTCTTTACTAAGAAAAAAGTAAAATATATTTTGTAGAAGAGAGGCTTTTTTGATGATGTATCAAAGTCAGTGAACAATTCCTCATAGCCCTAAGAGGGGAGGATTCAGGAGAATCTCATTGCAGCCATTACATTGGTATTGATGTAGAAAACAGACACCATGTGGCTTGTATCTTCTGAGATATCTCTAGAAAATGCATATAAATATTAATTGGAGTTTTTCTCCTTCCTCTTTGTCTTGATCATAATATGCTTCTAAATAAACATGCTATCTACATGCTATATCTATATATAGCAACTTGTTGCTTAAGATTTTTTGTGGGAGATGCCAGATATATTGTTGTTCAGGGCTTACTCCTGGCTCTGCTCTACATGGAGGTGCTTTGAGAACCAGTTTTGGGTCTGGCTATAGAAACCAAGAAAACACCCTATCTGCGGTATTATCCACCCCACTCTCCCAGATCATAAGTGCCCAATGGTCACTAGTGTTTATTTTCTGGATGTCCATTGCAATTTTTTTTGTTTTGGTCACACCCAGCAGTGCTCAGGAGTTACCACTGGCTCTGCACTAAGAAATCGTTCCTGGCAGGCTTGGGGATCATATGGGTGTCCATCTTGGGCTGGCTGTGTGCAATGCAAATGTCATGCAGCTGTACTATTGTTCTGGCCCCAGGTTCGTTGCAATTTTATCTTTGGTTTTTGCCTAGAAGCTTTAATATCATGCTATGATAGTGTTTCCCAAAACAGATAATGCAGTCTCCACTGTAGATTGATCCAGGGCAGGGGATGGGAAATGAAGGATGGTAGTAGCATTAAGAGCAATGGGAGAGGGTAGATGATTTCTATTTGTTCACTTACAGAGATGGATTTCCAGAAAGGTAAACTGACCTGTGACTTTCCACTTTGCTGTAACACAGATGCATTGTATATTTTACATAACAAATATATGAAAAGGAGACACCAGGCTAAATAAGTTGGGAACTTTTGATCCAGAATATTCACAATATCTTTAATAAGAACATTTTGATCCATGTAATCCCATTTTTGATCATTTAACATATTAGAACTTAGTAGATCCTTTTACTCCAACACTTGCAATCGCACATTTTAAAACATTTAAAAAATTTAGCTACCATAAATTACAAAGTTAAACAGGCATAGAAGGTTTCAACAAAAATTTCTTTACCAGTGTCCTCTTTCCTCACTAATACTTTTCCAGTCCCATTTTCCTCTCAGCAGTCTGCTTCTACAAGAAGCATTTCAAAATATATATGTATAAGTAAATATGTCATATTTTACAATTCTTTACATTCTGTAAAATTATAGGGCTTCACACACAACTTTACTATCCTTTAGCATCACCACCTCCCTCTCCCAGTAGAATACTTCCCTCCACTATAGACTTTGCCCTGTCCTTGTCATATTCTCCAGTCTCAAGTGGAATGATTCCTATAATACCAGTTCTCATGGTTTTCTTTTGTCTCATTTTCTTTGTATTTATTATTCCACCATTATGTTTCCCACATATGAGAGAGATAATTTTGTGTTGGTCTCTCTTCTTCAGGTTTTTTTGGGGGGGTGGGTCACACCCGGCAGTGCTCAGGGGTTACTCCTGGCTCCATGCTCAGAAATTGCTCCTGGCAGGCACGGGGGACCATATGGGGCACCGGGATTCGAACCGATGACCTTTTGCATGAAAGACAAACGCCTTACCTCCATGCTATCTCCCGGGCCCCTCTCTTCTTCAGTTTAACTTCATTCAACATGATACTCTCCAGGTTCCTCCATGCAGCAGCAAATTTCATTACTTTATATTTTCTTATGATTAAGTAATATTCTGTAGCAATCCGTTCCCAGGAGAGGTTCACTGATGGAGGTAGGGAGAACGAGGTCTTTCTCCTCCAGCTCGGAGAACCTGTCTGCCACCCAGTAACCAGCTTTCTGAGGTGAATGCGGTGGGAAGAAATTCAGAAGACAGCCAAACTTCCGAAGAAAATAGCTCTTTATTCCTTGCAGAGGTCGAAGCCTCAAACGGCCTGGGTGAAGGCCAGCAAGGGAAAAAAGCTAGTCCCCTGCTTTCCACAGATCCTAGCTTTTATAACCCAGAATCAGGTCCTACCCAATGGTGGAAACAGAATCAAGTACTACCCTAGGGTGGGGGCAGACTGCCAGGTCACACTAGCCTAGGGTAGGGTACAATCACTGATCAAGGTAGGGTCAGAAATGTTTATACACAACAATTCCAGATCATGATAAGATTAGAAATGTTTACATACAAAACAATATTCCATTGAGCATATGCACCATAGTTTCTTTATCCAGATATATGTTCTGGGTGTCCAAGATTTTTACTATTGTAGACAGTGTTGCAAGGAACATAGGGGTGATATTGTCTTTTCTCCGTTCTGTTTTAGACTTGGGATATATTCCAAGAAGTGAGGTTGATGAATCAAATGGAAACTCAGTTCCTAGATTTATGAGGAAAGTTCATATTGTTTTTCTAAGAAAAACATTCCTATCAGCAGTGTAAAACAGTTTATTTCTCCCTGCAACCACACCATTGGTAGTGACACAGAGTTTTCTTTCTTTTCTTTCTTTCTTTCTTTCTTTCTTTC
Source organism: Crocidura indochinensis (assembly GCA_004027635.1). Classification (NCBI taxonomy): domain Eukaryota; kingdom Metazoa; phylum Chordata; class Mammalia; order Eulipotyphla; family Soricidae; genus Crocidura; species Crocidura indochinensis. The sequence continues at coordinate 2,355 of PVKC010033673.1, read as the reverse complement.
TTTCTTTCTTTCTTTCTTTCTTTCTTTCTTTCTTTCTTTCTTTCTTTCTTTCTTTCTTTCTTTCTTTCTTTCTTTCTTTCTTTCTTTCTTTCTTTCTTTCTTTCTTTCTTTCTTTCTTTCTTTCTTTCTTTCTTTCTTTTCTTCTTTCTTTCTCTCTCTTTCTATCTTTCTTTTCTTTTTTCTCCTTCCTTCCTTTCTTCTTTCCGTCCTTTCTTCCTTCCTTCCTTCTTCCTTCCTTCCTTTGATTTTTGGGCCACATCTGGTGGCGCTCAGGGGTTATTCCTGGCTAAGTGCTCAGAAATTGCTCCTGGCTTGTGAGACCATATGAGATGCCAGGGGATTGAACCATGGTCCGTCCAAGGCTAGCGCAGGCAAGGCAGACACCTTACTGCTTGTGTCACTGCTTCAGCCTGATGCAGAGCATTCTTATGCGTCTTTTGGCCATTTGTATTTCCTCTTTGAGAATGATTCATTTTATATCTACTCAACAATTTGTGGAATTGAATATTTTTCTTGTAAAGTTTAAGTAGTGCCTAATATTAATATTGACTCCCTATAAGGTGATTTTTAGGTAAGTAATTTCTCCCAATCCTTAGATTATTATTGTATTTTGGTATCATTTTCTTTGAGGTGAAATTTATTATTTTAATGTATTCCCATTTGTTTCTCTTTGCTTCCACTTGCTTGGCCAGTGGTGTTTTATCATTGAAGATGCCTTTACCTTCAGTGTTATGGAGACTTCTTATTACATTTCCTCTATGTCCCTTATGAATGTAGGTTTGATATTAAGGTCTGTAACTATTTCGATTTGATTTTTGTGCATGTTATTAGAAAGAGACCTAAGAATTTTTTATTTTTCATGTAGCTAACCAGTTTTCCAAAACCTTTCGTGAAAGAGGGTTTCCTTGCTCCAATTTATATTTTTTGGTCCTTTGCCAAAAATTAACTGATAATATACTTGAGGGTCTATTTCAGGATATTCCGCTCTATTTCCTAGATATGAAGTCATTCTTTATTCTAGTACCATAATGTTTAAATTAATAACACTTTGTAGTACAGTTTGAAGTTAGAGAAAGTGATGATTTTCATCTTCATTTTCCCAAGTATTTCTTCAGCTATTATCTTTTGGAATGTGTGATATCGTTTCATAACAACTTCAGGAGTTTTTGATCTACTTATTTGAAAAAAAATGTCATGGGTATTCTTATAGGAACTGCTTGGAATCTGTACAATGATTTGGGGTAGTACTGCCATTTTAATGATAATAATTTTCCCAATTTATGATCAAGGGATGTATTTCCATTTCCTCATGATTTCTTTCTTTTCTTGAAGTAGTTTGTGTAACTTTCTTTGTATAGGTATTTCACCTCTTTAGTTAAATTTATTTCTAGATAATATTTTTGATGCACAATGTGAATGGGATTTTTTTTAAATCTCTCTTTTCTTTCAATTTTTGCATATAGGAACGCCACAACACCACGAAAATCAATTTGCATATTGATTTGTAGCATGTCACTTTGCAATACAAATCTATTGATTCTAAGAGATTTTATGTAGAGCAGGGGTCTCAAACTCATTTTACCTGGGGGCCGCAGGAGGCAAAGTTGAGGTGAGGCAAGGCCACATAAGGGATTTCACTTACCGAATATTCGCAATAAAAAATCGTATTAGTAAGAAAAATAATCGCAAAAAATTGCATTAAGCATTTGCATATCCCTAACAGAACTGCTTGGGTTATGAGAATGTTTAATGCGATTTTTTTCCTTACTAATGCGATTTATATTGCGATTATTCGGTAAGCGAATAATCACGAATACTGCGATATTTGAAGGTCAGCCACAGGCCACAAAATGTTGTATGGAGGGTCACAAATGGCCTGCAGGCAGTGAGTTTGAGACCCCTGAGGTAGAGTCTTTACATTTTTCTAAATATAGTCTCATACCATCTACAAATAGTGAGAGCTGTAGGACTCCATCCTACTGTGCTTTACTGGGGGAACTGTGAACTGAGGGGACTCTCTTTCTGTGCTGCTTTCTTTGCTGAATTCTTGGAGCTCCCCCCAAGGACCAGAGCCCTGGGAAGTGAATCTGGAGGTCGCTGCAGGCTGGGGCTGCCAGCTGACTAATCAGTGAGTAAGAACCAGCTGGCTAAGGAGATTCCCAATTGGAGAGCTGGTTGCTCCTCCTACAGGAGACTCCGCCCTACTGCGCTTTACTGGGGGAACTGTGAACTGAGGGGACTCTCTTTCTGTGCTGCTTTCTTTGCTGAATTCTTGGAGCCCCAGAAGAGCGAGGCCGCTCTGCTTCGCTTTGCGGCTGCGCACTCTTTCTAACCAATAAACCCCATCACAACACG
>PVKC010033672.1:0-13407 GCA_004027635.1 Crocidura indochinensis | reverse complement strand
TTTTGGTTTTTTGGTCACACCCGGCAGTGTTCAGGGGTTATTCCTGGCTCCATGCTCAGAAATTGCTCCTGGCAGGCACGGGGGACCATATGGGGCAACGGGATTTGAACCGATGACCTTTTGCATGAAAGGCAAACGCCTTACCTCCATGCTATCTCCCGGGCCCCACAATATATTTCTTAATACTAAAAAAATTAACAATACTCAGATTGCTTACATAGAACACTTGCAATTCATACAATGAATTACATTTTCCTTTGCTTGAGTAGCTTCTAGTAGAAAATGGTTACAGCTTAAATACAAACTTGTTAATTTAACTTCTAACAATATCAGAACACATTTTAAGATTTTATGCTTGCCATATATACTCTAGTAGAAGTCAACATTTTCGACACAAAATTTGCCGAAAACCTGAAATCGGTTTATATTCGGGTCATACAGGTTACTAGATTCAGTACACATGTACTGAATCAAATGGACATAGTCTCCAGTCGTCGTCTGCCATCTGCTGGAGTGAGTGGTGCTTCAGCTCAGTCCACAAGTCATGGCTGAGCTGAAGAGGTTGACAGCTGAACTGAACTGAATGCCACTGAGCTATTTAACTTATAATAGTCTGCGCTTTGTATGAGTCCGACACCAATGATGATGGTATCTGCAAACTCAGTGATGATGGCAATGTCTATGCTCATACCCTCACATCAAATACAGCTGTTTGTTTACAAATTTATTGTTTGGACATACAGATGAGGATGAGGAGGAATCCAGTTTTGAAGGATTTTAACCTTTGTGATTTAGCCCTTGGAAATCTACATTTTCTTTTGTGTGTGTGTGTGTGGTTTTTTTTTGGGGGGGGGGGTTGGTTTGGTTTGGTTTGGTATTGGCCATACCTGGTGGTGTTCAGCAGTTACTGGTGGCTTTATGCTCAGAACTGTGGCTTGGGAGACCATGTGGATGTTGGGATTCAAACCTGAGCTCATCTGGATCAGCAGTGTGCAAGGCAAATGCACTATAACAGTGCTCTCTCTCTGACCAGAAATCTAGATCTTCTACCAAAGCTTTATAAGTACTTTTCAGCATCATCATGGCATTCTGAATCATTTGACACATAAAACTGCTTAATTATTAAAATAAAACAGTAAAATAAATTACTATTCCCTACCTATAGCAGAAGCTTGCTGAGATTGGTAAAATAGAATTTATGATTACTTGATTTTCCAAGCATTGTGATTATGAAAAATATTAAGAAGGAATCTGTAAAGTGGCTGGAGAGAGTACATGAGGCTAAAGTATTTGCTTTCCGTGTGAACAGTAGATAGACTCCTAAGCATCCCCTATGCACAAAGTAAGGAATAACCCGAGCAATCTTAGATCTATCCCCAGTGACCCTCCAATTTCTGCAAAAGAACTATAATATATATAGGATGACTAGACTCCCAACATTGATTAATTGATAGTGACTAGTTGACAAATTCTTTGAATAATTCATTAAGCAATACAACAAAAGTGTAAAGTACATCAGAGAATGATAAAAATTCAGACATTAAGGACTAATTATGTGCTAAATGTGTTATTAAACAATAATTTCATTTACAAAATTTACTTTACGCATTTACATAATTTATTTTTCAAATAATAAATTAACCATAATTCTTTCTCAGTTAATTTGTCTGCTATGTCTAGAATGAATATTCTTAGAGAAAAAGGTATGTTTAATGTTGAAATATTTTGATATACATCATCATTAACTCTTCTGTGATCCAAAACATGTGCACAATCACACATACGTTTAGATAAAGAATAATACCAAACTATTCATTAAAATAATCTAAGTTATATTTTGAGAAATCATGTCTCTTTTTATAAATGGAAATTTTCCTTCAAATTCTGTACATACATGTTGATTTGTAGTGATACATACCTGAACCATATGTAATCTTATAATGCAATGCTATTTTAATTAAAAAGTAATGTTACTGCATAAAAATTGACACTTACTCTAAATATTTTAATACATGCTTCATGTTAGGTGATTAACATTGACTAGGTACCAGCTAAGGATGTTTATGTATGGAAGACAGAGATAAATCAATGAATCCTGGATTGTTTTTGGCTTTACAATATATAACGCTCTTTTATTTCTTAAACTGATTTATTATGTTTCAGATATTTCCTACGGCAATTCCCTTTTTTTCCAGAACATGTTCAGTAAGTTAATCTATTAGACTGAAGTTCAATTTTTTCCTCGGTGTTAAATCGGCTGATGAGGTTATAATTCTTTTCTGCAAGAAAAGAATAGGTATATGAATTAAAGTCATTGTGAAAAACATCTTCATCCTTTTTCAGTATTGATATTTTCTTTTTCATATTCAGAATGGTCTAACTGTGCCATGCTTTAAAGTTAACACTAAGAAAGGTTACTCAAATTAGTTAATTTACAATACTATAGTTGTATTTTTTTAAGTTTGAATAAATTTTTAACTATTATCTTGATAAAAAATAATTGTGGCTATTTCACTATTTGTTTTTTTTTACCAAGATGACAGAAAGTTTCCATTTAACTAGCAAAATATATTTAGCAACTTTATAATTTGTTATCTTTTTTTTAATTATTTGCTATTTTGAATTTCTTTTAATTTTGTTTTGTTTTTTTTGGGGGGGGCACACCTGGTGATGCTAAGGGATTTCTCCTGGCTATGTCCTCAGAAATTGCTCCTGGCTTAGGGTACCATATGGGGATATGGGAATCTGGGGGATCGAACCGAGGTCCATCCTAAGTTAGCGTGTGCAAGGCAAATATCCTACTGCTTGTGCCACTGCTCCAGCCCTTATTATGAAATTTTTAACTCTAAACTCCTTGCCACATTTTCAGCAATCCATATCAACTTCCTGTACTTAGTCTTTGAACCCCTATCATCTTTTCTTAATTAATCAAATTAAGCAATTTACTTTGGAAATACATTTTTTATTATTATATATATATATTTTTTTTTTGGTTTTTGGGCCACACCCAGTGACGCTCAGGGGTTACTCCTGGCTATGCGCTCAGAAGTTGCTCCTGGCAGGCACGGGGGACCATATGGGAACCAGGGGATCGAACCGCGGTCCGGTCCGTCCTAAGGCAGGCACCTTACCTCCAGCACCACCGCCCGGCCCCACATTTTTTATTATTAAAGTGTGATCCCCTCATGAATGTTTACACTTCATTTTCACCATTTCCTCAATTTCCTTCTTTTTTCTCTTCATACTCCTCCTTCCACTAATTAGTTTATTGTTAAAATATTCCGCATGTGATCACTTTTCCTTCCCATCCTGACATCTGGCACCTTCCTTTTATTAGTATGAGACTTTCTTTCTCTATTTGTTTCTCCCTCTCTTATATTTATGCACCCCCTTACGTAGCTTTAATTGCACAGATCATCATGTTGGTAAGTTAATGTCTATAGCCATAAATCCTTGTTCTGCTGGCTTTGACCTTTTGAGCAGGAAAATCTTCAGTCCCTGATGAAATAAAAATTTTGCTTTATCTAGCTTTCATCTGTTCTTCTGGGCTTAACTAGAGAAAATAACAATGCCCATCAAGCCAGTACCACCACAATTAGTGTTTATTTATTAGCCTCACTGGACTATTATTATCATCCATTGTAACTACATTTGCCTCTCTTACCCACTAGAAAGATAATTTCAGGACTTTTCTTTTAGTTTGTTTATTTTTCAAAACTTCAACATTCCCTAAGCTAGATGACCTAGCCTAGAAAGAAAATAAAGCTTTATTAATGACATTTTTTTTATTTCAGATGGTAGACAGAAATAACTTTCTTATAACCTTGCACTCATCTTCCTTCTACATTTGCGCATTCCATTCCATTCCATATTCCAGCATGTTAATTGAATTAAATAAAAGTTGTAGAGTATTGTGCTCAGCTAACCATAATATTCTTGCTTCACTAGTTTATTTCTTACATCAAAATAATTTTGTTTTATTATCTTGCTACCTCTATATATACCTTCTCTATGCCATTTCTTTGTGAATTTTTCTGTACCTTTTAATTTTCTTATTAGTTGTGATCCTTGGCTATAGTTTACGACTACTCTTCACTTTTAATTATATGTTCCATTTGATTATAATTGACTAAGTCAGTTGCTTTGGTTTAATATCAGCTCTTCATGTCATTGTCTTCGGTTTTATAACCAGCCCCATTTTCTCTCAACCTCAAGAGAAATATATTTAGCTGCCTTCTAGTTATCACTCCTTAGGTGCTCAGCAGCACATCAAATTCAGTATACCTAATGTTACAAAATATTGTACTTCTGCCTTTTTATCCTTAACGAAATTGACAAATTACAAAACCAGAAACAAAGAATCATTTTGAGCATCCTTCCTTGATGAGTTATCCTGTTCATATTAAGCTTTGTTTATGTTGTCTACAAACATGAAGTCACTTTCTTCAGAAGCAGCACCACTACTATTACACCCAAGAACAAGTTGTCACCTTTCTTGTTTTGGTTGTTTCAGCTGGATCCAATTTAATCAATTTAAATCTTGTCTTAGAGTTCCTTTACTAACATAATAGCCAGAAAGAATTTAGAAGCCGTGAAAAGACAATTTGTTAATAGAATAGTTAATTAAACATTTTTAAAAACTAAAACTGTTCTCCTCTCTCCATGCTCTAGTGACAGTGACTTTTATCAGTTTCATCAATGTATAACCACTTCTTTCCATTAACCACACAAACTTTGCATATATTGTCAACTTAGTTTTAATGTTCTACTCAGTTATCTACTTAACCCTATCTCCCCATCCACATATACATCTGCCACTACCATTCTTGTCCATTCTTTTTAGGATATTGGCTCAAATATCACTTTTCACTAATTGGCACTTCAAGTAGAATAGTCTCTTGCATTCATTTTACAGATCCCTATAAAAAATTTAATTAAATATTATTTAACCATCATATGTGTATAGGATGCTGTACAGACAGCACAATCGGCAGGGCACTTTTCTTACATTTAGCCTTCCTGGGTTTGATTCCCAGTACCCCATATGGTCCCCAGAGCCTTACCAAGATTGATTGACCCAAGAGCAGTAGGTACTGAGTTATTTTTAAATGTATTAATCAAATAATACAATTTATGAGAAACAGTTCAAATCAATAAGCATCTACTGAGTATATATTTTATGCCAAACCTTGTCTCTGATTGTGTGAAAGTCTCACAATATCTCAAGCCATCTATGCTATAAAAAAGTAATATACTTTCAAATAATATTTCATCCTTTATTTCAGACTCATGGTCTGGCAGATTAAACAAAGACATCTAAAATAGAAGGCTAGAAACCACTACATATAATGTGGTTATTAAGAATGCTTGCTAATGGGGTGATAGTCAGGGCAATCTGAAAAGTATTTTAAAATAAATAACTGCTGACAGATAGAACAAATTGTATGAAAACCTGTCTAGTCACACACACACACACACACACACACACATACAAAAAATTATTATGTCCCTCAGGCAGAAAAAGTTTAGTCTGCGGAAATAAAATTTCAAAGGGAGTTCCACAAAATCATGCATTTGATTTTACCGTTTGTTAGATAGAATAAATCTGACTTAATCATGTCCCATCCCCCTCATCTCTACAAGATTAGCTTTACTTTTTTGCTTTTTTTTTCCATGTGACTAAAAAAGATTTATTGAGGCCTTATGGCTGCTCTCTCTCTAATAAAGTTCTCTCTCAGTCATCCTGCTAATTTGGATGACTGGTCTATTTTTAAAAATTAGCAGTTTTCAGAAACAGCCTCCAGTATTGTGGCTGTGAAAAATCTGTTGGGAAGAAATAAAAAGCTAAAACAAAATCTAATACTGTAAGCAAGTATAAATTTTTTGGAATGATATGCAATCCTGTGTTGTGCCAGTTTAGTCCCTGAGGCAGGAAAGAAAGCAATCTGGTTTTCTGAAACATTCAAATTTCTCACTTAAGCTCAGTTAAGGATACATTGTTATGGGAAGCAAAGTGGAATGTCACCGTTTTATCCTTTAATTTACAGTGTCAGTGGGAACAGCACAACAGCAAATTCAGAGTTCAAAGATAGGAAAAATATCTGGCTTATGGTGGATATAAACTTAATTTCTTAGAACGGTTATGTAGACCTAGCTGCATAACTTTAACAGTGGGCATTCTAACCTTCTTTAACGATCTTTTCTTTCAGAAATATTATAAATATTCACTTAAAATAAACCATTAAACAGCCAATTGGCAAATTCTGTTGTAAGAGAAGTTTTTGATTGGATTATGAAGTATTTGACTTACGTTAAGGTAGAGCTTTTCTTTTTTCAAGATTGTCCTTCATTTAATATGAAAGGTCGTTCTACTTTCTACCTAAGTTGTGATATTAATCTCTGTTTCTTTCTAAATCCTATTAAGAGAGAGTAGAAGGTTAACTTTATCATCTTAATACCAAGATCTCAGCAAACATTTATCTATATACAAACACGGATAACTTTCAGAAGGTTATATCCTCAATGTGATAATGAACAAACAGATTTCTGCGTTAATTTCGATGATTTTGCACTATGCATTGTTCGGCAAGATTAATAAGCATTCTTTCTTGTTTGCCAGCTTTGTAAGTAAGAAAATTTAAGAATTTTTTTTTGGAAATAAAAAGTATTTTAATTTTACCAACTTTCAGTAACCTAGTAGTATATTTAGTCCAGTTAATAAAGTAATGACTCTCAACCTGAGGCATTTATTGGAATTACTCTGGACAGGAAAAGGGATTGCTTTTAAAAAAAATGCCCATTTCTCAAATATTTCTCCTAAGCCTCTAGGTATTCACATATATACCACACAATATCTAATCATATTAATTAAGATGGTTTCTAAACAAGAGTATGTTTAGAAAAAAAATGCTTTTATTAAATGACCATGAGTTACAAATTCATTCATTGTTAGTTGGGGTATACAATGTTCTAGCACCATTCCCTTCCCTTCACCTGAGACTACTTCCTGTCACCAGTGTCCTCAGTTTGCTTCCCAACCCCACAGCCACCATTGTTCTTTATTTCATTCCCTGGTAGGTTCTGTAGTTTAGAACACTGTTACTAATAAGGTATCGTGCATGTCACTTTACCTCCTATGAGTACCTATCTAGTCCTTGTTCAGAGTGACCACTTCCTTCTATTATTCATAATGGTCTTTTTCTGCTTATATTAGTTTTCCAAATAATGTTTATATTCATTTAGGCTGGTCTGAATTGTTGATCCTAATTTACCACTTATCAGTTTAAGTAAAACCTGTATTCAAGCATAGAAGTAATTTAGTGTTTCAGAAACTCCAACCTAAACCTTATCTATACCCTCCCATACCTTCTTCAAATGGTTGTACTTGTTTTACATTTAATTGTTTTTTAAAAAAAAAAAAGATTAATTGCTTCAGACTTCTAAACATTGCTAAAATAAGCCATTAGTTTATTCAAGTAGGCAGGAAATTTGGTGAGAAAAATGCCATGAATTAAATCACTTCCTTGGCTAAATCTAAACTTGTGCTTTGCTGAATATTCTGTCAGATAACTCTTCCCTATGTCTTCTATTGGTGAAATTATTCATCACTATTCCGCTGAATCTGTCTTACAAAAAATATATATAAATAGATATGAGTGGAAAATATTTTCTTCTAAAATATTTCTCTTCCTGTTGTCAAATTGGAATATATAGTACATCCTATATATGTATACATATATTCATATACATATATATGTATGTACAATATATATGTGTACATATATAAGTATATATGTATACACATACATATATATTTATACATATCACCCACAGTCATTTTTGAAGTTGGATCTCTGTTTATCCTGAAATAATAGATCTACTACTAGGGTAGAGCAACTTTATCCTCCTGCATAGCTTTAAGCTCTAAATGTTCGTCTGCGCCACATTGCCAATGAGGTTACCCATGAATTTTCCCCTTGGCATCTCTGTATTATAAAAAGTGAGCACTTTCTGTAAACTATAAGAATTTTTAGACTGAATATGAATTTCATTTTTCCTGACAAACATGAGGGACATTTGTATGTTCAAAATAAACCTACATGATCCTGTTGATTTAATAATAGAATCCAATCAGAGGTCTTTTGATGTTGATTCAAAATTGGGTCCTAATTAGAAATTATAGTAGTGAGAGATTTTATTTATTTACATGGGTGTTTTCTATATAATCCTTATGACAATGTTCATGTCTCTCCCTCTACCTTTCCATATATATATATATATATATATATATACACATAGATATTACTCTACTTCTCTACCTCTCTTTATCAAATCTCGTAAATTATTAGCTTAGTTGTTTGTTTGTTTTCAGGAAGTAGGGAAAGTTAGAAATAAAAGATAATGCAGATAATCTGATCAGGATATACGAACTAATTCACAAATCGTCAGGATTTGTGTGCTGGATTTTTTTCTTGTGGAGTGATGAGGAATACCCAGCAATGCTCAGAGGTTACTCCTGGCTAGTACTGAGGACCATATTGGATGCCTGTAACTGAACCCTGGTCAGATGCAGTAGGCAAAGCAAATGCTCTATTAATTGTGCAACTGCTCTTGGCTTATGGATATTTTTTTAAGAAAGATAATCTAGAGAAAATAGAGATGACGGTCAGGAGGTAAGAAACTTGCCACAAATAGTGGAGTAGTGCAGTTAGGGTAGAGAAGAGACTACTATGACAGTGACAATGACAGTTTACACTTACTGCTCTGGACAAGAACTGGATGCTGAAAGGAGTTTTAAAAAATGATATGCATCGTACTCTTCATAAGAGTATTGCAAATCACAGTGTTTAAAAAAGACAAGAAGAGAGAAAGAGAGAGTAGTAAAAGTCTGCCACAGAGGCAGGTAGGGGGAGGTTGTGAGGGAAATGGCATATTATAATGTGCACTGCTGAAGAGGTGTACGTTGGATGATGGAAACTGAATCACGGACACCTTGTATCCATGGAGTTTAAATCAAGTATTTAATTAAATAAACATTAATCGTGGATGAGAAAAATATAGGTATATTGCAAAAAAAAAAAAAAACCCGCATAGCTTTAACTTCACTCGGTACTACTCTTCATTGCCTGAAATAAAATTTAGAAACATATTTCTTGAAATTCTTTGTATCTGAGCCCTACCTGGACCCTGGAGGGGGGAAAACAAATATAAGCATCATTCTTTTCCAAGAAAAGGACCTCCCAAAGCTTGGGTCCTATGCAGTTACTACCAGATCCCCAGTAGTATTGGATGGAATTCTCCAGAGCTGTCACCGGAGACATATAGAGATGTATAGCACACAGTGTTCCTCATCCCTTACATGATCCAGATACCATCAATTTTGCATAATGTTTAAATGCAGTTTTCTTAATTTTAGTCCTGACTCTGGCAGGTCCTCGTTGTTAACCTTAAAGAATTTCAGAATCTCTCTAAATCTCTTTTAAAAATTTCATTTTTAAAAACCATGATAAAAAAGATCCATATTAATATTGTTATGAGAGCTATATACTATTAATTTATTCAAAGTCTCGGGTTAGTGTTTATCATAGAATTAGTAATTAGGGGCCCGGGAGATAGCATGGAGGTAAGGCGTTTGCCTTTCATGCAAAAGGTCATCGGTTCGAATCCTGGTGCCCCATATGGGTCCCCCATGCCTGCCAGGAGCAATTTCTGAGCATGGAGCCAGGAGTTTAGAGAAGAGACTCAGTATAACATTATCTGGTGGGGTAGAAGGGCTCAACAATTATTTGCAAAACTAATACAAACTGATATATAAAAGGGAAAGGAGAGTCTTGACAGTGGTGCCTATTGAAAGAGCAGCTTCCCAGGTACTTAATGAGCTCAGTTTCAGATAACTAGTTGGGAGACAATCATACCTTAGACCATAAGGGATAAAACAGTTGCTTAACAGTCAAGGACAACTGCAATAATGAGGTGCTAATCCATCTGGAGTAGGGAGAGAGCTAGATGTCTAAAAACGGCATCCGATCATCCTGTAAGTATATAGAGAAAGAAAATTCATAATCTTGTCATCCTGTCTCTTTCTGACTATGGAGGACAGAATAATTTTCATTATCTGAGTATAGGTAAAAAGGAAAAAGCCTGAACTTAAATTAAAAAAAATGAAAACCCAAAAGAATAGCATCTTCAAGATGACTACGGGCAAATCATTGCCTCTGAAAACGATTAACAGGAATAAAGCACTTATTGTATTATTTGTCATACATAAAATCATGAGCCCTGCAAGACAACAGTAGAAATTTGTCAGAGAACAAATGAAAGGACTTAGTGATAATACTATGACAATACCAATACATTGTTATAATTGTTGCAGTATTTATAATTATGATATTAATAATGCCATGAGCCTTTGATGCTATCGAACATAAAATGCATCAACTTCATATATACCATTGAAACACATTTTAAAATATGAAACCACCCTTGACATTGTTCGATTTCCTCATTATCATAAACAATTCAAGTACCTGGCCTTTGAGCTAATGTCAGGTATTGCTGAGAGGTGATGCTTACCGATCAAGAACAACAGTAATTTCAGTGTGCTTTATGTGAACTAAGTGCTATCACTATTGTTATGATAATTCTAAATGTAGATAATGATTCAAGAGGTGAGGAAACTATAGAATGGTTAGGTAATTCACCTAGAGATAAAAATACTGGCTACAGACCTTCCAATCAGCATTTCCTTGACTTGCTGACTGAAATTCAAATTTCTGTTTTAAATTCTGGAGAGTTAGATGTGTTTATCATAGCACTATTTTGTTAGAAAAGCATTGTGAAAATCTTTTTAACTTTTCACCTTGTTATTTTCTCAGATTCTGTGGCAATGTAGGAATTTTTCCTTCCCAAACATCGTTTATTGTTTGCTAATGTGTAACTATTTATTTAAAGACTGCAACTATCTGCAAATATTATTAAAGAGATTCTGTCACACAGCATGCAATCATTACTACTCATGGACTTCAGTTTATACAGTATTCCGTCATTTTGTTCTGGCCATTTGAATAGCTGTCATCATTTGGTTCACCCTTTTTTTTATGGAAATAGCAAACTTTAGATTGCTAGGCTATTTTAATTAGGATTCAGTGAACAAGACAAAACTATACACTTCCTTATGCATGATACATATGATAGCAGCAACCAGGTAAGTGGTGTTCTGTGCTGGACCTGGAAATCACTTCTTAGAGAATTGCATGTAGTAGAACTAAACATGGGAAGATCCTGGAGATTCTACTACATGGGAAGATGGAAGATCAGAATTACATATCAGCATTTTGACTGCTAGGCAATTATCAATAGAGTGAAATGATGGCAGAAAGCAATTGTTCAGTATATCCTCAACAAATCTTTGGAGAACTTAATTAGTTTGTGAAAAACTAAGACTGGAAAATGAATGTTGGGAGTGAACTCTCTGATCTGGTCTTGACGTATATAACATAGTTCAGATTTATAGTCTGATACAGATCTGCTTAAATGTGTGCCCTCTTGGGGCTGGCAAGATGGCGCTAGAGGTAAGGTGTCTGCCTTGCAAGCACTTACCCAGGAGTAACCCCTGAGCATCAAAGGAGTGTGGCCTGAAAAAACAACAACAACAACAAAAAATGTGTGCCCTCTTTATGTTCTTTCAGATATCTAAATAACCTCTACTGCTTCACCATTTTGACTGGTAAAATGACAATAAAGTCCCCCTCTTTTATTCAATTTAAAATCTTTTGTTATTCAAGACATCTTAAGACAGCTCCAGTAGCATAGGAAATTAGTTCAAATCCCAAATCCCAAAGAAACAGGTTTCCTTTTCTCCCTTTTACATTAGCTCAGAACTTAAGATATTTTCTAGGGCTCCTTGTCTAATGGTTGTCGTCTGGATTAATGTAGTCCCACACATTTTACCATAGAGTGCCAGGTACAATGGGCACATCTGTAATTATAGACTGCTGAGACATCCTTTGTTAAAATATAAAATACCAATATATTTTCAAGACTAGGATTATACTAGTGATTGAGTGGAAGAAAGTAGGACCATTCCCAAGGGCAGGAAAGCAAGTTTTTTTTTTTAATTTAATAGTTGCAAAATTGCAAACTTATTTATGATGGATTTCAGGCATAGAATGTTTTAGCACTAATTCCTTCAACAGTGCCCACTTATCTGCACCAATACCTCACTACCCTAATTTGCCTCCCACTTACCTATCTGGCTGTTTCTACAAGACGCTTTTTTTTTTTTTAAAGGTTTTTGCACTCTGGTCTATAGTACTGTTGATGATAGGTTTCGTACATAACACTTTACCACACCTCTGTTGTCATGTTACTTACAATTAGTTGTGCCTATTGTTAAAAACTATTTTTTCTGAGGAGAAACATTCGTGCCCATCCTACATTAGGTTTTGCAAGTTCTACTTTTTTTTCATGTATGTTGTAAAACTTGAGATTCAGAACCTTCCTCTGTCCAGGCTTCTACTCTGGGCTTTCTTACACATAGCTTTTGTTACCTGATTCTTCCCCTGGCATTTTCCCCATGTCCTCAATAAGTATTAGCTACTTAAGGGAAGTTTATTTTATTGCAGACTGATCCATGTTTCATGTTTGTGCAATACAAGTTGTCCTGTCCTTCACTGTACAGTTTTTCTTGCATCTTCCTGATCTCTGCCATTTGGAGGATAGTGCCATTAAGAATATATGAATGTTTACCATATTCTGTGGTAATTGTGAGTTTCCCCTAAAAATAATAAAGCAAATGTCTTGCGGTGAGGCTTTAACAAACTCTTCTGCTCCATTTTTACATCTTTTTTGTTTTGATTCCACATTTTGGTGTGTGAATATTGTCTTGGCTTCTCTGTGTCTTGGCTACTTTCCCTATACCAAATTCACCTTCATTTATTTACCTCTCAGTATGATAAAATTATCACTATTCATCTCTTTGCCTCCTCATAGTAGTTTGTTGTCCTATTTTCTAATCAAGGGTAAGACCATTGGAAAAAAAACATGCAGGTGACTAATGATGAATTTATATGCTAAAATACTATCTAACATGCTTTATTTAAAAGTTGATCCAATGTAAGAAACTAGGGAAGGCATTTCTGTTGGTATGTCAGAAATAAATGGTCAAACCAGATCTTTAGCTTAATGCAAAAGGAAAGAGCATACCACTCCCATAAAGATCAGTCTCATAGACCATTGAAATTGATCTTTATTTGTTTTTTCCATAAAACTTCTTGCTGAGTTTCCCTATGATCTCAACACAAGAATCCACATGTTTACAAAAAAGGGAAGAACTGAAACTGGACTAACTTGTCTTGCTTTACCTTACATGACAGGTAGAAAATATGTCTTTCTTTGCAAGAGGACATT
>PVKC010033671.1:0-13903 GCA_004027635.1 Crocidura indochinensis | reverse complement strand
CTATCTCCCGGGCCCCAACATTTCTTTTTTTTGTTGTTTTTGTTTTTGGGTCACACCCGGCAGTGCTCAGGGGCTACTCCTGGCTCCATGCTCAGAAATTGCTCCTGGCAGGCATGGGAGACCATATGGGGCACCGGGATTCGAACTGATGACCTTTTTGCATGAAAGGCAAACGCCTTACCTCCATGCTATCTCCCGGGCCCTGGTCACTTATTTTCATTCCCTACATCCTCTATTCTTCCTTCTCTTTCTATAGATTTACTTATTCTGGACTAATCTTATAATACATGCCCTTTTGTAACAGCCTTCATTTACTTCATTCACTTTTAAAGGTCATCCATGTTTTAATACTATATATCGTATTTTGCGGCCTATAAGACGACTGGGCGTATAAGACAACCCCCTAATTTTGCAGTTAAAACATAGGTTTAGGCCTATATTCGCTGTATCAGACAGAACATTCCTGTGCTGCAACTGTATGTACCACAGTGAGCCAATCACAACAAGCAAAGGTTCAAAGGTTCTACTGTAATAAACTTCCTCTCTGTCTCTGGCCAATCTGAGCAGGCTTTTTACAATGTAGATTCGGGTCCAGAACATTGTCTAATTTGTATGCATAAAAAGCCTGCTTGGATTGGGCGAGTTAGAGAGGCTGTCCGAGCAGCCTTGCAGTGATTGGTGCAGGATCGAGTTGGAAAATTAGTTTTGTGGCAACACTCAGACAATTTTTGTTTAGCGGCATATTGAAACATTTTTCGGGATATTCTCGGCGTATAAGATGGCCCCCGATTTTTGGTTGACATTTTTTTGTTTCTAAAGTCGTCTTGTGGGGCCCAGGAGATAGCATGGAGGTAAGGCTTTTGCCTTTCATGCAAAAGGTCATCGGTTCGAATCCCGGTGCCCCATATGGTCCCCCGTGCCTGCCAGGAACAATTTCTGAGCATGGAGCCAGGAGTAACCCCTGAGCACTGCCGGGTGTGACCCAAAAACCAAAAAAAAAAAAAAAAAGTCGTCTTGTACACCGGAAAATACGGTATGCCTTTTATTTTTGAATAACATTTTATTGTGTGGACAGACTATTTTGTTTATCCATTTATCTGCTGATCAGCATTGGCCTTCTTTTCTCCTACTGGTGAATGTGTGTATTGCTACTATAAAAACTCACGGGCAGTTTTTCGTTTGAGTACCGATTTTTTTGTTTTCTTGGGTGGATGGATATATCTTGCAGTAGAATTCTGAGTCGTGGCTAATTCTATGTTTAAATTCTGTAGTGGCCATACCTTTTGCATGCTTGTACTTTATGTTTTATATGATCTCATCAGTCTTTACACAAACATCATGAAGTGTTTGTTCTATAATTATAGTTACCCCTGGGCCTTTCAAATGAGAGATTTGGAACTCTTGAAAAGGTTTTTAGCTCCAAGGTCACAGCTAGTAGGTACATTAATCTGGGCTTCAGCACAGGTTCTTTTTATTTGTTTGGTTTTTGGCCCACACCCAGTGGTGTTCAGGGGCAACTCCTGGCTTGATAGTTGTTGGTTACTCTGAATCTTGCTGAAGGTTTCACACAGTTCTGGGCATTGAACCCCTCAACCTCCCTGTATGTCCTCAACCCATGGCCCTATTTTGTACCATCAGGATGAAAGCTTTTGATTGTTTCATTCACATAAGATAGCTAGCTTTCATTGGTACTCATGTGAGTTACTGAGGAAAATGCCTTTTTTCCTGATTTACATGGCTTGATTAGGAAGTTGGGGGAGGCATCTGTTTCTTAGTAGTTCCTGTATTCTGTAGTATTTTGGACGCCCACTATGTTTTGCATTTCCATCTCTATGCCAGATGCTGCTGACCTCCCATGAGCCTCTTGCTCTCCAACATCTTCCTTGAAGATGAGGCCTGTGGCTGGGGAATGAGATGAGTGGCTTGTGCTGAGTGGAGATGACTTCTGTTTCCAGCAGCGCTGTCATGAATTTGACAGTGAGTCTGTTCTCTCTGGTTTAAGGCTGCTAATGACCTTCCCTCTTCTTTCTTTCCTAGGCAAAACCTATTTATGGTGGCTGGCTGCTTCTGGCTCCAGATGGAACTGACTTTGACAACCCAGTGCATCGTTCTCGGGTAAGGGTATCTGAGCTAAATTGGTGGTTGAGGGAACAGGGCCCATCTATAGGTCTTAAGACAAAATAAACAGAGAGATGGAAAGTTTAAAGGATGGATCTGGGGTAGCAGGAGCATTAGGGAACCCCTATTTGGAGAACGCCTAGATTCCCTGGGGAAGGTGAAGATAGGGTGTCCTCAGTATGTAGTTAAGATTAGTTCTCTGCAAAGAGATTAGTTGCTCTCTCGTAGTCACACAAATTTTGCTGGTTATGATTGATGGAAAAGGCAAAATGTTTAGCAAATGTTTGCATTATGCTAATTGGACTCCCTGCTTCTTTGGTGTTAAGGAAGCTTCTCCTGTTCCTCCTTTACACTCGGGAGTTATCCTGTGAGCTTTGCTTGGAAGCTTTGTTTTTTGCCCTATCTTTCTTAGTACTCCAAACCAGGGTGGGTCCCTGCTGTGCACAAAATGCTGAGAACAGCAAGGCCTGAGCTAGAGCAGTGAGATGAACAAATCATCATTGTCCTTAGCTAGTGGTTTGTTCCTTTGCCAGGTTTTGATTCTAAATCATGGTCTAAAGCTTAGCTTCCTTCTTCCACTTGTCTGGGTGCTTCTTATACATTATATATTGCTCCAGCTCTGTGCCCTTTTGTTCTCTGCTCTTCTGCCTCTTATTCTCTACACTATGAAGTTTACACCCTGGGGTGGGGTTCACTGAGCCCCACAGACCTTGCATTGTCTGGAGTCTTGGGGGTTTCTTTGGAATGGGCTCTAACTTCTGAGACAATAGTACCCTTGAAAATGTTTCTTGGATAGAGTCCAGGTGGCTCTCCCTAGACACCCAGTGGAGAATCAGCCTACCCAGGTCCTCTTTGCAAGGCCATTTAAGTCTTGTTTATGCCACCCAGGCGGGAGGCAACAGGAACAACTGTGTTCCAGTGTCTGCTGTTAACAGTGAGCCTCCTTCCTGTTTAATATATATTTAGGTCAAACAGAATTACTATTTACAGCTTTTGATAGGAAAATCATTATTATAAATGATAAAATCCTGACCCAGAGCAAAGGAACAGGATTTTAATTCTTATGACCTGTCGTCCATAAAATATGAGTTTTGTTGGGCTTTTAGAAATGTTGAAAATGAATCATGATGATCTCTGGGATTCAGGGACCAATAGTCTCTGTTCTAGACACTGCTCTGATGTGGCCTGATGCTCTCACTGCCATTTCTGTTTTGCTTTTAGTGCCCTGGAGCCTCTGCTGGTCCAGTAGCCTGCTCTTTGGGCGGGGATGGGGCAGGGGTGCTTTTGCCAGTTGGTCACTCCCTGGACATTCCTGTGGTCTCATTCCTCTTCAGTTTTGATTTCTGTTGGCTCCTCTCTCCTCCATGAATTTTGGAGTTTGCTTGCCTTTTTCCCATCTCACACTTTCCTGCATCATGGAACAACCCCTTTTATAGCAGTTTTGCAGATTTTTTCAGAAGTAGGAAATTAATGCCTGGCATTCTTGGACTGCTCGTTCTCTGAGGCACTCATACAAAGAAATGACTGACCAAAACAGCCTTTTCTGTTTCTGGAGGTGCTTTCAAGTTGGGGTGGGGTAAGGGAGTCTCAGTAATTGGTAAAGAAAAACACTGGATTGTGTGGCTTCTCCCTTGGTCCAAACCTGGCTAATAAGTCACTGCTCTTCTGCCTGGGGTCTTCCCTTTCTACCAGCTATCCTAGAAAATGGAAGTGTTGGAACCCTTGTTCTTTAGGTGGAGGTTGGTGACCTCTGGGTACTCAGGAAGCAGAGATTGTAGCTAGGGCCCTCCTAACTATTCAACTTTGCTCTTTTGCAGAAATGGCAGCGGCGATTCTTCATCCTCTATGAGCATGGCCTCTTGCGCTACGCCCTGGATGAGATGGTGAGTGTCTTCTCTACCCATTCCCCAACTTTAGCATTTGCTAGGCTACTTCATTGTTATTACATATTCGCCATCGATGAGCACAGAAGCCATATACTTGTGCTTTGGTTTGCATTTGATGTCTAGAATTTTTGTTAAGCAGTATTATGTTGTTTGTTTTGTATAGAGACCACTCCCAGTGATTCATTAGTAGGATTAGAAGTCTAAGCCACAGGTGCTTCACACATTATTATTTTGTTTTTGGTTTTGTTTTTTTGTTTGTTTGTTTGTTTTTGGTTTTTGTTTTTGTTTTTTTGGGCCACACCCGGTGACACTCAGGGGTTACTCCTGGCTATTCCCTCAGAAGTCGCTCCTGGCAGGCACGGGGGACCATATGGGGAACCAGGGGATCGAACCGCGGTCCGTCCTAGGTTAGCGCAGGCAAGGCAGGCACCTTACCTCCAGCGCCACCGCCCTGCCCCTTGTTTTTATTTTTGGGTCACCCCCGGCAGCGCTCAGGGGTTACTCCTGGCTCTACACTAAAAAAATCAGTCCTGGCAGGCACAATGGACCATATGGGATGCTGAGATTCGAACCACTGTCCTTCTGCATGCAAGGCAAATATTCTACCTCCATGCTATCGCTCTGGCCCCTGCTTCTCATATATTAAGCATATACTCTGTCTCTTGAGCCAGCCCATTTCTGAAGAACTTGTAGCAGCTGTTAGATTTTTGGTCTGCCAGTATCTCTGTTGGTCCTGAGAAGTAGGCTTAAGTAAGGGAGGAGGAATTCACTTCTGTTCAGGCTGCCAGCCAGTGCTGGACTCAGTCAGCACACTCTAGGTTAATGTGGAACAGGCTGTGAAGTTGCCAGATGGGGTTTGATGTGACCCTGGATGTGTGTGAGCAGGTTGCCCACACACCAGTTTATTCCCATGCTATGATCCCAAGTCTTAGCTCTTGGGCTTGAAGCTGTTTTTGTGTTTGTATATCCTGTTAGATTGTGCCTGTTTCTCTAGTTAACTGATTTCAGAAGCCCCCTGATCATTGGTTCAGTGTTCAGGTTTCTTTTGGGGGGGGGGGCGATTGAGCCACATCTGGTGACGCTCGGGATTACTCCTGGCTCTGCACTCAGAAATTGTTCCAGGCAGGCTCGGGGGATCATACAAGATGCTGGGAATCAAACCCAGGTTGGTTGCGGGTCAGCCATGTACAAGGTAAATGCCCTACCACTGCGCTATCTCTCGGGTCCCAAGTGTTTATATTTCTAAGCCACATCATAGTAATTCCACATACCTGGTTTTCTTCCTGTTGAGCTGAATGAGTAGTCACTGCATTTAGTCCAGAAATAAACCCAAAACCCACAAGATGGAATGTTCTGACCTTTTTTCCCTCCCACCCATTTCATCTCAAAGTATGGTTGAATTTCAAGGTGAAAGGCTCAAGTATATCACCTGAAGAGACAGGGCTTGGGGGTTTGGGTAGAGAGAGCCTAGAGGGAGAGAAGAGCACATACATAGAGCATTTCACATTTCAAAACCTGTTTGCTAGGAAGATGGCCCACAGAACTGGAGTGTATGCCTGACATGTTCTAGGCTTAAGTTTAATTCTGGGACTGCATGGCCCCTAGTCTACTACCAGGTGTAACCCTGACAGCTTCTAAGCCCCTCCAGGTCCTCTCTGGTAGCTTCCGGTCACCACTAAATCTGAGGAACAACTCTTTACAATCCAAGTAATGAACCATCAGGCCCATGCACCCAGGTCAGGTGTCACTGGAATGGGTCCTTAGATTTCCTGAATGCTGCTGGGGATGGTCCTTGTGAAAGGAACGCCACTCTCCTCAACACTCTTATTTTGCTTCAGAACAAAAAACTCTTGAAATATGAGCAGAAAAGAGCAGAAAAGACTGTTCTCATAAAGGACTTTATCCTCTGTTGAACACTGGGATTTTAGGATGGTTATTTGTCACAATGTGTGAATAGATCATAAGTGGATATGTTTCCCCATGTGGGTCCTACATTTCTGATATGGTGCTTCCTTTTGTTCCTGAGATTAATTAATAGGTATGACATATAAGTATAGAATTAGTAAATGTGAATGTGTTCTGTATTGGTTGCCCTCCTCACAGTTTTCTTCTTACATTTTCATATTTTTGTTACTGAATGTGTTTTTACAATGTAGAAAGGCCAGCATTGAAGATAAGGGTAGAGTTCTCCATTAGAAGAAGTTGAATAAATTCACTTGGGCGCTCAATTCTTTGGGGGAAAGGAGGCAGACCCAGTGCTGCCAGTCTGTGTTGTTTCAGCTTGGTCTCCACGCAGGCTGGGCTCCTACAGCCTTGAGGTTTGTTTTCTCTTCACTATGCTTGGTTGACCAGTTCTTAAATCTCACCAAGACTGACAATGGAGAAGGGCTTCAGAAATCCCTACATTGCATATAGTCTTGCACGAAGGCCATGAACTATCCTGAAGAACAGGGCACCCTGCTCTTTCATCAGAGACCTATTCTGATCAGGAAATCTTTCTTGAGGTCTAACTGGAGTCCAGCATAATTCAGTGAGTTTTTTTTGTTTGTTTTGTTTTGTTTTGTTTTGTTTTGTTTTGGGGGGGGGTCACACCCGGCAGTACTCAGGGGTTCCTCCTGGCTCCACGCTCAGAAATCACTCCTGGCAGGCACGGGGGACCATATGGGATGCTGGGATTTGAACCAATGACCTTTTCTGCATGAAAGGCAAACGCCTTACCTCCTTGCTATCTCTCCTGCCCCAGTTCAGTGAGTTTAACTCACTTTTACAAGCACAAACAAGGTGGCTACTAGGGATGCCTTTGTGTCAGCACAAATGCAGAGCACATGCTGCATCCCAAGAGCTACTCCTGAATAATTGAAACTGTTAGTTGTGAGGACTGATACCTTGCAGTACATTTTGGTTTCCCAGCAACCTGAACATTAGTGGGGTATTATTTCATGTGCTCCTAGGACAGGGTGGGACTATACCAGCAGCATGGGGAAAGAAAGAAGCCCCAAGAAAACTTGGATCTCAGCTAGGGCATTGAAGAAATGCCCAGAGTGGAGAATTTGGCCACAAGCCACATTCTGATGGATGATCTTAGAGTTTAAGAGACTGACAAGGTGAGCCAGTTAGTGCCAATCTATCCAATAAGAGGCACTAACATTCTAAGAATACAATAAAACAAAATCATGGCCATAGTCTTGCAGTTCCCTCCCTCATTCCCTCCCTCCCTCCCTTCCTTCCTTCCTTCTCCATCCCTCCCTCTCTTCTTTCGTCACACCCAGAGGTGCTCAGAGGTTATTCCTGGCTCAGTGCTCAGAGTCACCTGACAGGCTCAGGGACTATATGTGATGCTGGGGATCAAACCCAGGTTGGCTGAATGTGAGGTAAATGCCTTACTGCTGTGCTTTCTCCAGCCTTCCTTGCAGTACTTTCAAAGCAACGTTTCATATTTATGAGGGTCTTCTCAGAGCTGCTCTTGAGATCAGCTAGGAGGCATTCCTGTCTACCCAGTATCAGCATTGGTGGTTGGTGCTGTGGTTGGCGCTGTGGGGCATACAAGTGGGCCTCCTTGCAGAGCGTGGAGGGGCCTTTTCAACCACAGGTCTGTGTCAGTGCAGGTTCTTGTATCCTTTTTTGTGGGGTTGGGGGCAGCAAACTCATGTCCTCATACCTACAGGGCAAGTGTTCTATTGTAGAGCTCTACCTCTGACTCATTGCTTGTTTTTCTAGGTTGTGCCCTCGAAACAAGACTGTGTAGTAGCTAGGAGCTCCACCACCTAGTGCTTGGGAGCTTTCCTCAGCTCAGGGGATTGCTCCTGGTAGGGCTAGAGGCCTACACTGTGTGGATCAAACTTGAGGCTTGGGCATTCACTACATGAATTCTTTCCTCCCTTCCTTTTTTTTTTTTTTTTTTTTTTAGCTTTTGGGCCACACCTGGCAGTGCTCAGGGGACCATATGGAATGCTGGGGATTGAAACCAGCTTTGCCACATGCAAGACAAACACGCCACCCATGTCCGATTGCTCTAGCTCCTATTCTACCCTTTGAGCTTTAGTCTTCTTAGGGTCCCTTTAGTCTTTTTCTGTTTTGGTTTTTTTCTCTTTTTATGGCCCTTCATTCTTAAAGAACAGAAAGATTTAGTTAGATTTCCTAGGAGTAGCCTGCTGACTGGTTGGTTATGCCAGGTCTAGAATAGGTATGTGTTGACTGTTCTTGTATGGAAGGGTTGCTCTGAGGCATCCTACGTACAAGGCTGCCACATTAGTGCTCCATCCACCAGGCCCCGATAATGGCCCCATTCATTGTTGGTCTCCAAAAACAGCAGATCTGACTAGTCTGACCATCTCTGAGCCTCCTGCTTCTGCCAACTTTCCCTCTAGCTTTCTTCCTTCCCCACACTGCTGTGAGCTCTCCCCAGTTTCTCCCAAATTAATCTATTGCTTGTAATAAATTTTAGCATTTCAGAGCTGGGCTAATCCCTCAACACTTAGTCACAATTGGTTTCAAATTATTGCTTGACTTTTATACAATATTACTTCATTTGTTTAAGTGTTCTTTTACTAACTAGAATGTGACTGTTTTGTTTGTTTGGCCTCCCTGATAACTTGTTTTATCTCTGCTTTGTCTGAACTGGGATTTGGGTGGCACAGGCCTGATAAATACAGAATTGAACTAATCAACTAGAATGAATTGTTGCAGTATTTCTGCTTCCGCCTCAGATGACTGGGGCATGAGAAGGACAGCAGGTAGAGAAGAAATAGGGACCTGGGGTGCTTCTGGGAGAGGCATCATATGTGTTCATATTGCAGCTCTTTGTGGTTTATATCCAGTGGGAAGCTGTGTCTAGCCCCCAGGCTGGAAGGAAATGA
Source organism: Crocidura indochinensis (assembly GCA_004027635.1). Lineage (NCBI taxonomy): Eukaryota > Metazoa > Chordata > Mammalia > Eulipotyphla > Soricidae > Crocidura > Crocidura indochinensis. The sequence goes on along the minus strand of PVKC010033671.1, from coordinate 5,043 downwards.
GGGCATGGGGTCATCAAGACCCCATGGGATGCAGGGGCCAAGTGGTGGTGGTGAAACACAGTCCCTGAATCCTTTTTTGCCTCCAGAACCGCTTCGGAAGGCCTTTCTGCTTGGGGAATTCTCAAGGACTGGGCCAAACTGTTGCCTTGCTCTTCCGGCAGCTCTGCCATGAGACTAACCTTAGGGAATCACTTTTCCTTTTTTGGGAAATTTCTTCTTGATACACCCACATACCCTGTAACTGGTAGGCGTGGAGGAGAGACAGATTTCCCAAAAAAGGAAAAGAAATTTCCTAAAGGCAAACTGACTGAGGTGAGGTGGGCTCAGCGCAGCTTCACGCACAAGGGGGAGTCAGAACAGTTTGACTGGACATCCAGGATTTCCTGACCTGGTCAGTAAGGAAGAGTCTAGAGCCTAGAACTGCTACCTTTCTTCTTTGCCTTTGTTCCCCGTTCCCCCTATGAAACATAAATTATTATGACAAATTCTGCCACTTTTTCTTGACCTTTTGAGGACCAGCTAAGGTGCTGGTGTCATGAGTCCAGGCATCAGTTGTGGAGAAGTACTCATTCCTGAAGGGAAGGGGGAATCCCCAGAATTTCAAGAAACTCATATTAGGTTGAGATGCATTGGAATTTGCACTGTAATTTCACTAATGAACTATGGGCAGCCAGAGCACTAGCTTTCATGCTCAGTTTTTTTCTTGCTAAAAATAAGGCAAAAAAGATGGTTAAAGGTTTTGTTTTTGTTTTAATTTTTTTGCCTTGAACACTTTTTATTTATTTTTTTGCTTTGAACACCTGTTGGTATTCAGGGTTTACTCTTGACTCTACATTCAGGGGTCACTTCTGGTGGGGTTCTGGGCATTGAACTGGGATCAGTCCATATAAGGCAAGTTCACTGTACTGTCTCTCCTTCCTAGTAGAAGGTTTTTTTCTTTTCAATTATGATAAAATACATGCAAAATTTTATACTTAGAAAAACTTCTTTAATAATTCTCTGGCATTAAATATATTCTTATTGTGTAACTGCCATCACCACCAGAAAAATGCTTTTCATATTTCAAAACTGAAACCAGAGTCCAGAGAGATAGCATGGAGGTAGGGTATTTGCCTTGCATGCAGAAGGACAATGGTTCAAATCCCAGCATCCCATATGGTCTCCTGTGCCTGCCAAGAGTGATTTCTGAGCGTAGAGCTCAGGAGTAACCCCTGAGCGCTGCCGGGTGTCCCAAAAATAAAATAAAAATGAAAAACACAAAAATACCTGAAACCAACCCATTAAATTCTTTTTTTTTTTTTTTTTTGGTTTTTGGGCCACACCCAGTGACGCTCAGGGGTTACTCCTGGCTATGCGCTCAGAAGTCGCCCCTGGCAGGCCTGGGGGACCATATGGGGCACAGGGGATCGAACCGCGGTCCGTCCAAGGCTAGCACGGCAAGGCAGGCACCTTACCTCCAGCGCCACCGCCCGGCCCCCAACCCATTAAATTCTTTCCACCATGCTTCTCTCCTCACAACCACCGTTCTCCTTTTGTGAATGTGACAATTCCAGGTCATTTGTATATGTACAGTATTAGTTTTGTTTATCTGTCGTATTGTACTTAGCATAATACCCACAAACATTCATCTGTTAGAGTATATATCAAGATATCTCTCTTCTCTCTATTCAAATCCAGGACCTTGCACATGTAAGAGATACCCCCTTTTTACTGTCATACACCTGGACTAGTATGTCCTTTCTTCTTCAAAATATTAGCATGGGTCTAATTCTCTTGAGCTCCCATCTCCTCTCAAACTGACATGGCTTTCTGTTACAGGGCATGATGACTTCTACAGCAGGTGTTGGTGTGGAGGGGTCAGTCTTCACAGTATGAGCTTCTCGTCCTTGTCAGTACTGAGCATACATTGTTGTGGGGGGGGGCGGTGCAGGACGGATCACAGACAGATGACTCAGATGCCATGCCAAGTGTTTTCAGCTTAGTTCACATCTCTGCATATGATAGGGAGAATGTTTTTAGTTCTGTTTCTGTGCCTTTTAGAGGCCCATGATAGGTTTGTCAGTGCCAAAGAATGAGTGTTCAGCCAGATATGTTACCAAGTGTCATTGCTAATATATATGTGATGGGCTGGGCCTGAACACTCCTTACATGGCACAGTTGCTCAGAGATTAGGATTCTGACTTTTGCAGGGTTGCTTCTTGTTCCCAGGAGTCTTGGGGTGTTGCTATGGTCTCATGACCTTTGCCTACACATCATTGTTGACAAAGGATGACTATTTTGAGATTGTGAAAAATCCCTGAGCAGCGAAAGGTGCCCTAGGTGCCACAAGAAAGTACAAAGCAGGGATGTACAGCTTGGCCCTGTTGCTATCTCCTCTCTAATGAGCTACTGTCTTCTTCTGTGAACATTCCCTTGTTCCCATTTCTTACTATTTTTCTTATGGTTTTGTCCTGTGGGTGCAGATCCTGTTGTGTCAATTCATCAGCATAGGTATAAATACATTTCCTCCTCCCAGGGAGTATGCTGGGTCCTATGAACCCTTTTTTCATCAGCTCCTCTCCTCAGGTCAACTGAGCTGGCTGTGGCAATGGAGTTGTTTCTAAAAAATACCTTTTAAGGTGTCTTCATCTTTTAATCCTCTGAGCAAGCTGGGAACAGTTGAGAGGACAAGCAACCCCACCCATCCACCCAAAGCCATATAGACGTACTCATTCTACTGGGGTCTCTCTGCTTGATGATGTTTTAAGTTAAGAGATCTCTCCCTTAAGAGGTGTCTTTTTGTTCTTTTTTTTTTTTTTTTTTTGGCTACATTGATCAGTGCTTAGGGACTTCTTCCAGTTCTGTGCTACTGGTGGTATGCCGTATGAAACCAGGCCTTAAGCTCCATGTGAACACAGTCTATTGAGCTGCCCTCTGGACCTTATAGGAAGGGAAGCTTAATTAGGGAATTATACTGTGCATGGGTTTTGAAGTTGATCGTGCTACTTTTGTATTGAAGTTGCAGGATCATCCAAGCCCCTCCCTCTGACATATACATACATAGACTTACACACATTCACGTGCACATGGAGGAAACACATGTATTCTTGCGAAGATTAAGCAAACTACCTCCTTCAGTGGAACTATCAAGAGACCTTAAAATTCAATTCACTTGCGTCTCCTTTTGTCAAACATATCATTGGCTTATTTTCCAGAGTAGTGAATTTTTTTTGAATTTGTTTGTTTTTTAAACATTTGTTGGGAGGGCATGGGTTGTAAGCAGTGTTCAAGAGGCCCAGGGCTATCTCCAGTGATGCTAACTCAGCTGTATTGGCCAGAGGGCTCAGTGCTCTGGTCCAGCAAAAAAGTGCTACTCAGGGAGTCTTTAGGCCACACTGGTCTCAGGGGCAGTGCTGGGAGACCTGTTTGCTTCAGTCCTTTGTATTGTTGCCGATGAATTTATTTTTTGAGCACTTGCAAAGTAATTCCCCTCCTCCACCTTCCTTCCCTTTGTTGCTGTGATGACTGAGATTGCGCACAGGTTTGGTTGTACGTGCAATTCTGGTTGTAGTACTCACTAGGGACTTCACTCCTGACATTGGTGTGTGCACATTTTTGTAATTGTTATTGCTGGGGATCTTACATATCAGTTGCATGACTCTGGCTGCAGTGTGCTGGAGATCTATATATAGGTTATAGTCTTCTAGGTGCCAGAGTCCCAAACAGAAAAGCCAGCAGGATCATAATGGAGGTAATGAGGATGAAACTCAGGCCCTCACTCCTGCAAAGGCATGTACTTTCCCACTGAATCATTCTTCCATGCCCCCCAAATGACTTGTTTGTTTGTTTGTTTAGTTTGGGGCCACACCCAACAGTGCTCAGGGCTTACTGACTTTGTGCTCAGGAATCACTCCTATGGTTGGGGGATCTTATCAGGTGCCAGGGATCAAATCTGGATTGGCCACATGTAAGGCAAACACCCTACCCCCTGTACTATATCTTCCCCGACCCATACCATTTTAAAATATTTTATCAGTGTTGGTTGGTGTGTAAACATCTTCCTCTATAAACTATGAAGCTTGTACAGGGGCTGATGCTTATATGGAAAATGGGGAGTAGTAGAGATGAAACCAAGAGGCTCTCTGTCAATTGGTGAGCTGAGGTTCAGTGTACTGATCGACTGCTAGCACGGTCTGAAGGAATGTTCAGAATCATAGGTCAACCAGGTGTTTAGAAGGTGATTTTAGGGTAGTACTTCTTTTCTTTTAATCTTTATTTGCCTTAGTTTTATGGACATAGTGAGGCCTTAAATGTATCTGTTATTCCATTTTTTATTTAATTGCACTACTAAAATAAAAATTTAGGGGATATTCCCAGCTGTGCCTCAGTCTAGGGACACTATCTGTGATACTAGGCTTAGCACTGCAGATGATGGTTAGGTACTTGGGTCAGACCCAACATTCAGTGACATCTGGTCCTCCTCTGCTGTGTTCAGGGTCTACCACAGCTGTAGCCTGCTATGTCTTGGAAACCGTATAGTGTTGGGGGTCAATGTAATTCACCCATTTGAGCTATTTCCTTGGCTTCCTAAAATTAGTTTTTATTTCTTTGGCAAGAATACTATAACAATTAAAATCTTTTTTTTTTTTTTTTTTTTTTTTTTTGGTTTTTGGGTCACACCCGGCAGTGCTCAGGGGTTACTCCTGGCTCCATGCTCAGAAATTGCTCCTGGCAGGTACGGGGGACCATATGGGGCACTGGGATTCGAACCGATGACCCTTTGCATGAAAGGCAAATGCCTTACCTCCATGCTATCTCCCAGGCCCCAACAATTAAAATCTTAATGTCATTAATATTCTGAAGTTTCAATATAGTCTTCAAGTACACTTTAGGATACTAGGGTTTCCTTTGCCAGAATATGAAGGACCAGTGGAGTCCTGAGGGGGCTTATGTTCAGACCTCTTTTCAGGGAATGGATGATATAAAGAGGGGTAAGTGGCAAGACTTGTACTTAGCCCCTCCCTCCCTCCCTCCCTGCCTCCCTCCCTCTCTCCTTCCCTCCCT
>PVKC010033670.1:0-13899 GCA_004027635.1 Crocidura indochinensis | reverse complement strand
TTTGTTTTGTTTTTGGGTCACACCCAGCAGTGCCCAGGGGTTACTCCTGGCTCTATGCTCAGAAATTGCTCCTGGCAGGCTCCGGGGACTATAAGAGATGCAGAGATTCAAACTACCATCCCTCTGCTTGCAAGGCAAACACCCTACCTCCAGGCTATTTCTCCGGCCACTGTTTTACTAATCTTAACTGTTGTGTGAAGAAGGTAATAAAAACTATGGGAACTGTGTGATTAGGTAATATGATTCTGTCCATCCAGGTACACAATTTTGAATCCTCAATCTATAATCAAGCTTCATTATTTTAGCAATAAATTTGAGATAAAACACTTAGTCTTAGGAACGTTCCAGTGACACAAAGGAAATAAAAGGAGAATCCCTGAGAGTAAGACCAAGTTAGGAAGTGAAGAGGGCCATTAAATTCTTTCTAATGCAGTTTAAGGCTGCTGACTTTGATGTATGAAAGGTCATAAGGTTTCAGTGAGTTTAAAAAGATGGAAACAACATTTCAGAGAGAAGTGGTTGCCGACCATATGTAAGAGATGTAGGAGATGGATGGTAGAAGGGAGGGACAGCAAAGTCAACCAATGGTTATCACCAAACAAGAATATACTAAAGTAAATATGTTAACTTTTGAGGAACTTAGAATACTTGTTTCACTGCAAATCTTCACAAAAGCACCCACTAGAGCGCAAATAGAAAGCAGCTTTTAAAGTCACACTAAATGTTTTCTTTATTATAAATGATGACATTTTTGAGAACCAGCACACAATAAATTCCAAACCCAAGAGTAATTTGGTGTAATCAAAGCAAATGTTAGCTATAGGTTAGAAGTTTTACGTTCTTCTACAAATGAATTCTAACCTTGTATGCTTATGTGTTCTTATCTATAAAGTGAATGAATTAGATTAGACCATTTTGAAAGTCTCAAGCCTTAACTGTCATGATTCTATAATATCTATATTTCTATTTTTGAAGGTGAGTCCAAAGATAAGTGAAATTTTAGATGAAATCACCAGAAAAAAGAATGTAGATTCCACAATGGACTTCACAAACCAGAAAAGATCCTGCAACCTTATAACATTATTTCCCCCCCCCTAACCTATATGACATTTAGATTAATCAGAACAGGATATCTTAGTTCTTAAATTATATTGGATACAGGATCTGTAAGTGGAACTATATATGCTGTTTTTGTATAGTTCCTGTGGTTGCCTTATGATTAGTAGCATGTGTGGACTAGCATAAATGGATTTATTTAAGGGAGCTTCAAGACATTATCTGATTATTTAATACTTCTTTGATTGATGCTGAAATGAGATAATGGTTACCTCGTATTTGTCACTATTCAAATCTTACTTCAGTGTAAGCCTCATAATCTTAGCAAAGAGTTACAATAAAGATCAAGCTAACACCTGACAACTGTTTAACATTTCATTTGTTTTTAAAATCTAAAGCAAACATTCAGATTGAATTATTGCCTTAATCCACGTGGATCACGTTAGTCATGGGCAAACCAGATAAAAGTCAGCTCTATTCAATACTGTAGCTCTAAAAAAGATTGTCAATCTAATATTTAATAGTATGACGCTCAGGCTGCATATAGTATTTCATGCGTGAACTTTGTAAAAGCAACTGTTAAATTGTGGACCGTTTAGTTATTCTGTTAAGGTAACTCTGGAGAATGTAATGGACAGACATCAATATTTTTTTTGTCCTGAAATCTCTCAATCACTGAAAAGTGAAATTTCCAAGGAGCTATTTTGATTCCAAGATAGATTTTAACCAATTATCTCTGATCTAACTGCACTTAGCCCTAAGAAGTCCAACTAATTGTCATCACCCAGAAGAGAGCTTGGAAAAGAAAATATTAGAAAGCAAACCCTCAATTTTCACACCCTGATCCCTGAAGTAGCCTGATCTCCTAAAAGATTCCTATAAATATAGCATTGTATTTCTGCACATCCTTTAAGGCAAGGAACCCTTGAATTCTGCAGCAACATTTCTGTAACCAAGATGTGTAGTACTTTCACAGGTTGATACAGTTTCATCAATTTTCATAGGATTGGCTTTCATTTATGTAAAGTATATAAACCTTAGAACGGAAGAGTATACAGGACAATCAGATTATCACTTTTCAATTTTTTCCCCCACTGATGAAGATTTTCCATAACTGTGTTTAAGATCCCATCTAAAACAAAAATTGATATTTTATTTTATTCTGTTACAATATCCTGGGTTGCTCTACTGTGCTCTGAGAATTAAAGGATAGAAGCTACATATTCTTATCTTTGTAGGATTGTCATATTTTACATAATCTGAACCTTTATATGTTTAAATAATCTAAAGGAAAAAAGGCTGTCATGGGATTAAGCAATACTAAGAAAACCTCATATGGTAGAATGGCATATGGGTTGGTTACTGCACAAAGTATTGCTGGGGTCATCTATTTCCAAGAGAATGGTTTCATTAGTTGAATTTTGCATTATTCTCTGGTTGTAGTTTATGATAAGCCATGCTAACTTTCAGAAAAAATGAAATGTTTTAAGTTTTAAGGATGTTTTCTATTTTTCTTATTTTTAGAACATTGAATTAGTTTTCTTTCAAACTGTTGATTCATAAGAATCAAATAAAAAGCCTTTAATTTGTGTTATTATAAAATTTTTGGTCAATGGGTGATTAATGTATGAGCAATGATAAATTTATAATGCTTGTATTGGCATTTTTAATCAAAGTATATTTATTAGTCCATTATAAAAATGAAGTTACTCATAAATTTATATAATACAAGGCTTTCAGTTTTTCCCATCTCACAATAATTCAAGCCAACTATAAGCATATGTCTTCCTTTTAATTATGACTTAATAGTAATTCTGGGTTTTACTTTCAAAGTGCTTTGGCAAGATAATTTGGCATGCAGGAAGTTGACATACTTTGTTTGTTGTCAAGTTCCATCAAGCTTTTTTGTTGTGTTTCTTAAACAAATCTGTCAATATTCACAGAATTAGGTATGTTAGAGCTGGAAAAATATCTTCCCGGTCAATCAAGACTTTCTGCTGACTCATGCCAAATTACTGTCTACAAGTTATTATTCTTACGTGTGACCCAGTTTTACCAGACAGCATTAAGGGTAATAAATATGAAATCATTTTTCTTTTCATCTACACACATAGAGCTCTATGTTCAGTGAGGACTATTTAGTATTTTTATTTTGTTTTTTTATCAACATATATTATATAAATTCTATTTTGGTAAACTCACAAATCTAGTAATCTTATTGCCATTTGTTTTTCTGGGTTCCACATTTCATCGCAAAATCTGCATTATGGAAGTATTGTAGGCAAGCTCATCCAACAGACTTAATGAAAAAATCTGGAGAATCATTCTATTGCCAGCTATTAAGTTTCCAGAATTTATTTCTGAAACCAAATGGAATATAAATACATAAGGCATTTTATCTACAAGTTAAACCAGAGTTGTTGAATTCATGCCACAATTTTGTTGTCCTTTCCCAAACGACACTGATGACAACACATTGAAATTTACTTGGAAGATTCAAAACTATTCTATTTTTTGTTTTGTTGAAGGCACACCAGATAGTGTTCAGAATTTATTTCTGGCTTTGCACTCAGAAATTACTTATAATGGAGACTGAGTGTCCATATGTGATTCAGGGGATGGACACTGGGATGAACCCTCGTGCCTTCCCTGCTGTAGAACACTCCTCTTAACATTCTATGTTTTTTAAGCATCTTCTACACCTTAGATTATCAATCTTGCTTTTTCATAAATAGTATTTTATTTGATCAATTCATTGGGAAAACTCATCTATAATATACTGCATAAATTATGTTATACAGTTTTTGAGTTTTCATTTTCTTATTATATTTATATACAATTAACATATAATTTATACTTTATAACACATATACTGTATAATATAAAGTTTAATTTGATATATATGCATTTCAAAGTGACTTCCAAATACTTTTAAAGATTTATTAACGCACAACATTAAATTATTTTTGTTTGCTTTAGGGAAAATCCCAGAGATTCTTCAGGTATTACTTCTGGCTTTGTACTCAGAAATTAGTTCTAGCTTTGGTTGAAGGACCATATGAGCTGCTGGAGATAAAGTATGGGTTGGCCAGATGCAAGGAAATTATCCTACCAAATGTACTATATCTCTAGGCCCATTAGGTAGCTAATTTTAGACTGGATGTGTAAACACTGTCACAACCAGCAGTGCAGAGTTTAATCCTGGATCCTGGTTTTGCACTCAGAAATTACCCTTGGTGACCTAGAGGGTCCATATGGGATGCCAGGGAACAAATTTAGGTTTGCCCAGTGCAAAGCAAACATGCTACTTTCTGCACTATTGCTTTGCTCTTACACAGTTAATTTTTTTTTTTGGTTTTTGGGTCACAACCAGTGATGCTCAGGAGTTATAGCTCCTGGCTTGGGAGAACATATGGAACACCAGGGAATAGAACTACGTTTCATCCTAGGTTAGCATATCAATGCAAATGCCCTACCAAGTGGCCCTACCAAGTGGGCCACCGCTCCCATCCCTGAATAACAATTTTTGATGCTTCAATATATAGCTAAATATCTTCTTCAGAAGACTAATTTCTTCATAGACATGTGATATATGATTTTTGTAAATACATACTTTCCTGAGACAATGCAAAATGAGGTCAGGTAAGATGAAATATGATGGTTTATTTGTTGAAGAAACGACAAAAACAGAAAATTCAATTGCATCTTAATGGACACATAATGAAACTGTTACATTATTTTTTCTTTGTGAAAAAATACAATAAAATTATTTACATATATTATATATTATTATTTATTAGTTCCTTGCACTATCATAAATTAGTAGGTCTATCTCTTATTAACTATTTTTCCAAGAAACTTGCTGTCAATAAATACATTTTAAGTAATGTTATAAACAATTTTAAATAATGTAATTTGTTATAAGGAAAGTTTATAATTTTTTAAATGTTGAATTCTGCTGATAGTATATATCATAAACCATTCAATCAATATAAAATGTAAACACAGGATCAGCTTTTTAAATATATTTATATTTCTTGTAACACACATCATTCCATACTTTGATAATAGATTTATCTCTTCCCTATCATATTATAAATACACGGTGAGAAGAAATTGTTGAATTTTTGTTACCTATCACAATGCCTGACATATAGCAAGGACTTAAATGATACTTTACTGAGAAAGAGGTTCAATCTGAAAGAATAGATATCATGCTGATGACGCTTATTCAAAAAGAAGTAAACTGAGAAAATTAGTACTAATTAAGCAGTAAAATCACCTTGCTCACTCCATTAAAACCAAGGTTGTTTTGAAAACTAAATGATTTTTTTAAAGTTTTACTAAACTATTATATAGGAATATTTATTTGCACTATAGTCATATTTTCCAAGCTTGATATATATATATATATATATATGTATATATATTATGTTGTTTATTTTTTTTGCAGCTGTTAATATAAGTAGGTCTAACAGCAATACACTGAGAACTTGCATAACCATGTGAATGAACGAGGGAACTGGAAAGCCTGTCTAGAGTACAGGTGGGAGTGGTGGGGGAGGAGGGAGATTTGGGACACTGGTGGTGGGAATGTTGCACTGGTGAAGGGGGGGTGTTCTTTACATGCCTGAAACCTAACCACAATCATATTTGTAATCAAGATGCTTAAATAAAGATATATAAAAATTATTTGATGTTTCTAAATTTTGCTTAGATCATTTCTTTTTTTGCTTGTTTGTTTTTGGGCCATACCCAGTGAAGCTCAGGGATTACTCCTGACTATGTGCTCAGAAATCACTCCTGGCTTTGGGGACCATATGGGAAGCCAGGGATCAAACCAAGGTCCGTTCTGGATCAGCCATGTGAAAGGCAAACGCCCTATTGCTGAGCTTTCACTCCAGCCCAGATTGTTTTTGATATTCATTAATACCACAGCTTTATTTTTCAGCATTACTGCAAATTTAATGCAGTGTCAAATTAATTATTCTTATGCTACAAACTACCTGCTATTTTGAAGAAAGAATGTTTGTGGATGAATACAACATTTACAAAATAGACTGTTACTTTTTTAAATTAAAAATATAAAAGGTAAACATGCTTTCTATATGTAGGAAGAGGAAGACAAGAGATTAATGTTAATAAAGAAAAAGTGCCAGAGCAATGTTATAAATCTCCCAATGGAGCTTAGCTCTTGGTGTTGTTGCCCAGAGCTGTATCAGTTCTAAGTCTGGGATCTGGGCTTTGGGATTGGACTAACACTGTCTAATATCCTGGAGATTGCATTGTATCCACATGACATGTATTCAGGATGGGGAGGCATCCTTCTGCCATAAAAAGTGTGATTCTTGTCCCTAGAAGATAAGATCTTATTTCTGTGTCTAAGGTTTCCCCTTTTTACTGTGCCCGTACAAAAACGTATGGTGTCATAATGTGTTGCTGGTGCTATTCTAGGTAAGGATGACAGGCTGCACAAACAGTCTCTGTGGTCTGGTTTTGATCTGAGCTTATATCCCAGTCAAGGCTTTTTGTATCAATCAGCACTAAAAATGGTAAGTATAGAGAAAATTATATATATTAAAATAGAACAAATAAATAGAACTGAGTTAAAAAAAGTATTCGAAGAAAACAAGTGGTGGAGGAGGCTACCTGTATATTTAGGAATACACATCTCGAGATGCATTATTATACAGGTATTGAGCTTCTCGTAGGCAATATAAGACTCCCAATTAGGACCCAATTGTGGGGAGAGAAAGCCAAGGCACTTTTTCATATCACAGGCCTTGGAGTTGAGTTTGAGACATGTTTTGTGGCATTATGGAACCCTATAGTGTCCTATAGTGGGGGTTTTGCTGAAACTGATTCCTGTATCATGCAACAGCCCACGATTTGGTGGGAGTGATAGGGGCCAACAAGCATGAGTTAGCAGGCGTGTTGGTTGTAGTTCTTTGCCGAGGCATGGGATCAGGGACCCAGAGGGTGTCTTTCACTGAGCAGATGGATGGTGGTAGGTTGGGACATGAGGTCAGTCTTGGTGTCTACTGAGTTAGGAACTAAGGGTAAAGAGGGTTACATTAGGAAAGATAATGGTGCCAGTTTTGATATGACAATGAGGAAATGACAACTTGACCTAAGACCAGGTTGTCCTATCACATCACCTAACGCTAAATGGAAATTAGAAGATTTATCGTCCTTTGAACAGTGAAAAATTAGAACACCAACAACAGAAAACTGACTTTGACAACCGTGACTGAACAGAACCTACCTTGGGACCAATAAGGAAAACTCTACCCTAGGCTATAGCCCAGAATTTTTATACAACAACAACAACAACAACTACAAGATGTCTTATTGCAGAGGCTCAACTTGGACAACAGAGACTGAGCAGAACCTTTGGGTCCATAATATCCTAGGCTTCGGCTTAGGGACTGAACGAGAACAGGGAGCATTTGTTACAGAATACTGAATGCAACAACTATGATGGATAGGAACCTCTAATATCGTAAAGACTCTATCCTAGACCTTGTCCTATGACCTGCGCAAATACCACGATCTCTAGCTATAGTGGTTTGATTTTCTCACCCACAACTGAAAGGAAAGTTTCCTGGCACCACAAAAAAGTCTTTGGGATGGGGTAATGAGTATATATGAAGCCAGGAGTTGATTCTATGATGGTATGCTTCAACATTGGAGAAACCCTGAATCTCTTTGGCCACTGGAATTCCCTTTCTTTCCCAATGCTTACTATGCCTATGCAAAAAGAAAAAAAAATGGGGGAATGCCAAACCCTGCCACTCCAGCACCCCTTCTTTGTCTTATTTTATTTTGATTTATTAGTTTTTGACTTTATTTTCCTTCTCTTTTTTCTTCCACTTTTCTCTTTCCTTTTCACTCTTGTGGTTATTTTTTGGTGATTTTTTTTAAAATTTTTTCTTTGCCGGGTGCATTTTTTCTTTCTTTGTTTCTCTTCTTTCTTTCTTTCTTTGGTAGTTGTTACCAAATTTTTTTCTTCCTTTTCTCTTATCCTTGTTATCTCCAATTACTGTGGAATGGATGCTCAATTTACAACAAGCACTAGCGTTCTGGGGGGTAAAGGAGGGAGATATGGGATACAGGGGTGGAGGGAGGACAGCACTGGTGGTGGAAATGCCCCTCATTCATTGTCACTATGTACCATAAATGATGCAGTGAAAGATTTGTAATGCACTTAGGTCACAATAAAAATTAAAAACAAAACAAAACAAAAAGAAAAACAAAGGAAAAGTGTACATGGAGCTACAGTAATAGCACAGTGAGTAGGGCATTTGCCTTTGCCTTGCACAAATTTGACCTGGGTTTGGTCTCCAGCACCTCATATAGTCCCCTGAGCCTGCCAGGAGTGATTTATGAGTGCAGACTCAGGAGAACACCTTTGTGCAACTGGGTGTGACTCAAAAATAAAGAAACAAAAACCAAAAAAAAAATGAAAAGTGGGCAGAACATTAATCTTTCAGTTCTCTTTTCCAGTATAAAATTTAAGCATGGTTTGAAAATGTTAGGTAATTTGAAAGTAAATGAAAGGTGATCTTATATATTTTTTCAAACTGAAATTATTGGATCATATTATAATCCCATAATATCAAAGTAGATAACAAGGGAATTGCTACCAATTAAAAGTATGGAGCTCTAGGGCTCATTGACCATTGCTTAACAGTAGGCAGGTCATAAAATTAAGGAGAAACTGAGTTTGAGTTATTGTTTCAGAGTTTCTATGTATTATGGAAAGAATCTTGAAGCCAGAGACCTGTGACCTAAGGGCCAATTCCTGCCATAGAAACACTAAAGTCATATATCATATATCCAAGATGGGGATATACAGATTCTATGCTACAGATAAAATTATCAGACACATTTTAAATTGCTAAAGAATGTTCACTTTATTAAAGGAGTGATCAAATTGGTGATAAAGTTGCAAAAAGATGCAAACAAAAACTCATTAATTTCTATCTTCTTTGTTTTTTTTAAATATTTTATTATCTTTATTTAAACACTGTGGTTACAAATATAATTGTACTTGTATGATTACAGTCATGTAAAGAACACCCCCCTTCACTAGTGTAGTATTCCCACCACCAATTACCCAGAACTACCTACTCCCCAACCCGCTCACACCTGTACACGTGATAGGCTTTCTTTTTCCCTCATTCATTCACATTGCTATGATAATTTTCAGTGTAGTTATTTCTCTAACTGCACTTATCACTCTATGTGGTGAGCTTGCTGTCATGGGCTGAACTTACATGGGAAGTTGGGGGAAATAAGGGTTGGGACTAAGACAATAAAATCTTAGAAATGAGCTTTGTGGGGCAGTGTTAGGTCACAATACAAGAAGAAAAAATGTCCAGTGACTGTCCCAACATAAACCAGTGCTAGAAGGGTCCATTCTCCTCCCCAAGCCCATTCCAATTGGTGTAGGTAGAGACAGGGGGGAAGCATGTTGACCCCTATAGAGTCTACCTAGACTGGTGTCCAGGGAAGGCCTAAAATCCAGGGGGAAACAAATGGGCACGGGTTGAAGCCAGATGTCTACCCACCCTCCTCCCCATGTGCCTCCCTCCTGGAGTGCGGAGGGGGGAGGTGCATGAGGTGGAGGGTGGGCAGACATCTGGCCTCCGGTTTCCTCTTTGATTCTGGAGACCAGCTCTTGCCAGGTATGGGGTTTGGGGAGGCCCCATACCGGAGCCAGTCTCCCCAGTCTGGGGAGTGCTGGGAGGCTTGGAAGGCCCCCAGCCATCCTGGTCTTTTTCCCCTGACTCCAGGCCTTCCCTGGGTGCCAGCTCAGATGGCCAGAAGTGGGTTCAGGTGGACTCTTAGTGGTCCTCAGGTTCCCCCCTCCCTCCACACTTCATGGGGGAGGTATATGGGGTGGAGAACGGGCAGACATCTGGCCTCCGGTTTCCTCTTTGATTCTGGAGACCAGCTCTTGCCAAGTATGGGGTTTGGGGAGCCCCCATAATGGAGCCCTTCTCCCCAGCCTGGGGAGTGCTGGGAGGCTTGGCAGGCCCCCAGCCATCCTTGTCTTGTTCCCCTGACCCCAGGCCTTCCCTGGGTGCCAGCTCAGACGTCCAGAAATGGGCTCAGGTGGGCTATTAGTGGTCCTCAATTTCTATCTTCTTTGTAAACTATCCATCTGATATCTATTACATGTACCTAGATATCATCCAAGGTATTGTTTTGTATTTATTTTATATCTTTTATATTTATTTGTTTATAAGTTTATGTGTGTGCATAGTTTTCTTTATGTTTACATTCAAGAGTACTGCATACATTTTACATAAAAGCTTATCAATTATCTAAAATTGATTAGGTTAATGGGTAATTTCTATTGAAATACTAAAAGAATTACATATAAAATTTTGACATTAAGAAAAATAGTGAAATATATGCTGATAAACAAATATGTCTATTAAAGTATAACTGGAAATTTGCACACAGAATGTTTCATTCAATTACAGCTTTATTTGTCTGGTAGACATATTTATATATCTGCAAGTATGTGCACAATGTATGAAAGTGCACAATGAAATCAAAGTGATAAGATAAATCAGTGAAAAAATTCGCAAGAGGTATGACTCATACCAGTCACTATTATTGCAAATAGATTTGACTCAGCAGGGAGCAGGTCACATTACAGAAATAAGAGTTCCCCCTTCAGATAAAAGTGAAAGATTACTCACAGGAGTACCAGGGACAAAAAATAAAGAAACAAAAAACTCAAATCCTGTGTGTGTTAGGCTAGCTGAGTTCCTCCACTCTCTGACTATAGATGGAAATTTTAAGAAAGACTTTTGGCACGAATCAATATAAAAATGTTTGCAGAGAAAGTTAGGAACTTTCCTTCTGGACTCTTCCCCCAAATCTCTCCATAGCAAGCTCTAATTTATCTGATAATATTCTCAATCTCCCCATCACCATTTTTCTTTTTTTTCCCCACTGTTGAATACAGAAGACTTCCAGCACTATAGACACACTATCACCTAGATAGAGAACAAAGCTAATTCTGATTCTTAAGCACATAAATTCTGTAGACAGTCATTGGAAAAAATATAATGAAAAGTCTCTCTGAAAAGAACAAAAATCTCCAAAGAGCAATAATGCAAAATAAGAAAGACAAAAAAGAATAAGACTAAAGAATAACTAGAAGTCCTCACTCAAGTAATTAGGCAAGAAAATATTTACTTGAAAAAGATGGCAAAATATCAATATCTGCAGGTTACATGATAACATATACCAAACCTTACTGAATCTCCCAATAAAATACTAGAAATAAGCAATACATTCAGTAAGATGATTGGGCAGGTAATGAAATCTCCATTTTTTCTACATATTGTGTTTTTATACAAATTACAGAATTGTTTCTTATTTTTCTTTAAAGAACATCCTTAATATTTTGAAAGATATTGTATTATATCTGTACATCACATTACAGATATAGTTTTATAATATTATTCATTCCCATCATTGATTAAGAATATCTTTTCCCTGACATGTATCTTCTATTTCTATTAGAAATGTCCTATGTGGGCCCTTAATTACTAGGGGTTACTCATGGTATTAGAATTCTGGGAGCTTCCAAAGTTACATGTACTGATACTAGAGGTACCATTTTCTTTCAGTAAGTTTATCCAGGTGTGAGTAGTGATCCATGACCACAGAACCAGAGGTAGCCCTGAGCACAACCAGGTATGCACCTCTGCAAAAACAAACAAATAACCCAAAACAAACATAGGATAAAGAAACAGACATTTTTATATAGTAAATATGCAGGTGACCCAGAGATAAAGAAAATAACCTTAAACATGACTTATGTTGGGGAAGTGCAATGAAAACTACCATGAGATGTCAACTTATACAGTTTGAAAGTTTGGAAAAGTTATTGTTGGCAAGAATGTGGAGAAAAGGGAACTCTTGGTGTTTGGTAGGAATATAAATTGGTACAAACTCTATGGAAAAATATGGAGAACTTTTTTGAAGATTAAAATGTAAATATAATATAAAAATTAAAATTTTAGTTAAAAGAAATATAAAGAATATAAAAACTAATTTGAAAGAATATTTGCATGTGTTCATAGAAGCATTTTTCACAGTAGTCAAACATAAAATCCACTTATATGTCCATCAACAATGATTAGAATAAGAAATTATGGACTATATAACCAATGGAATGATGCTCAGTCATTAACAAAATAAAATCATGCCCCATTGGGAGCAATAAATTAGTGTTTATCTAATTCCATTAAGGAAATTAAACAAGGAAGTAAGAGACTACTATTGGTGCTGGGGTGGAGAACTCAAAAGTTCAGGAGAAAATACTTTGAGTGTTGAAAGTTCAGCATTGCTGGATATGGACTCAAAAGAGAAAAAGAAAGGAAAATTATTGCAATTATTGAATACCTTTAATAATTTGCTTAATATGAACTATTAAAGCAAACTGCTAATAAAACAGCAAAACTTACTCAAACTCAGTGTGATATTGGAGTAGGAGGCAGATGGACAGCATTGGTGGCAGGGAGATTACACAGTGAAGGTGGGTGTTTTTTTATTTTTTTATAACCCTGAAACCCAACTACATATGTTTGTAATCATGGTGCTTAAATAAAGATATTATTAAAAAATAAACTCAGAACTATAATTATCAAATAAGAAAATGAATGTGTATATGAAGAAGACATGGGAGAGGGGACCTTTTGGTGATAAAACCATGGTAGTGGGAGTGATAATAATGCATGTACTGAATAATAAAGCTCAAGATATTACAGAGTATTGTAAACCTATGAAGTCAAAGAAAAGCTAAGAAGAAAAAAAGAGAGAGAAGTCAATAGACAAGTGAATTATCATAATGCTCTATTTCCAGTTGTATATTCTAAAAGATTAGATGCAGAGTATAAAATAAAATCATTTTATGCCCAACTGTATGCAATTGTGACTTTTGTTACTTTTACTCATATATTAAATCTATAATTTATTTATAAAATTTAAATAAAAATTTAAATGTAAATGTCCTTAAATTAATTATTCTTGTCATTTATTAACGTAAGTGTCCTGATATTTATGCTCTCTCCATATAGTCGTTTGTGCCCAAGGAGGAGAAGATAAAGGCATTTCTCAGTAGTGTAGATTTGTTTCATGCTGGTTGCTCTTCTACCAACTTTGGTTCTTCTTAAGTCAACAAGATAATACAAAATCCTTGTGCTCAAGACTTTTATCTCTTATTAAGGAAAGTCATACAGACACCAATAGATCCATAAAATCAGGAAGTAAGGAAGTGTATGACAACTGTCTTGTACTGGGAACATATGAAGTAGATGCCTCAGGCAAAGGAGACTGAGACTTTACTAAGTTTATTTTTATTAAGATTCTATCTAAAGCCTTGTGACTGTGTTTAGCAATGAGTGATGGGATCCATGAAAAAAATATTGCAAAGGCCAGGTGATTTAGCAGACTCTTTGAAAAATTAGTAGAGTCTTTATTTTGGCTTTATAGCAAAAACTAAAGAGAAACTAGGCTTCCCAGGTTTTAAAGCTCCATGTCTCAGAAATAAATGGAGTTTCTTTTAACTTTCACTTCCATTGCACTCACTATTTTTTCCATTGCCGCTGACACTCTGTAAATAGCCTGTGGATTAAATGGTCTATAGGCTTCTGGGTCACCTCAGGAATAGAATTGTCCACAGTAGCATTCAAGTAATTGACTCCTCTCTAGAAGAGAGTGCAAGCTTATCTGGGATTATCATGGGACAGGGTGGGAGGCTGAGATTTTGACCCCATGATTCCATAGTCACACTGTCATACACAGGTTTTTTTA
>PVKC010033669.1:0-13834 GCA_004027635.1 Crocidura indochinensis | reverse complement strand
TTTGATGCCCAGCAGCCCATATGGCCCCCTAAGACTGCCAGGAGCTATTTCTGAGGCACAGAACCAGGAGTAATCACTGAGTGTCTTTGGGTTGTGGCCCCAAAATAAAAACAAACAAACAAAAATTAAATGCAACCTCCATTAGAGATATCTTTTAGATTTGAGGGGGTTTTTTGTTTTTGTTTTTGTTTTTTTTTTTTTTGGTTTTTAGGCCACACCCAGTGACACTCAGGGGTTACTCCTGGCTATGTGCTCAGAAGTCGCTCCTAGCTTGGGGGACCATATGGGAAACCGGGGGATCGAACCTAGGTCCGTGCTAGGCTAGCGCAGGAAAGGCAGACACCTTACCTCCAGCGCCACCACCCGGCCCCCTATATTTGAGTTTTTATACGGTCAGACAGATAGCACAAATGTTACGGTAGCTCAATGTGGCATCTCCTGCTTCAGTCCCTTGTTGGGGTCAGATATAAGTACAGAGGGGAAGGTGCTTGCCTTAAACACGACTGACCTGGGTTTGATCTCTGCCATCACACTTAGCCCTCTTAGTCCCCATCCTTTACAGAGTCAGGAGTAAACTTGGAACAATGATGAATATGTTCCAACAATTCCCCCCAGTGTGATTGAACAAAATTTGAGTATGAAGCAGATACCTTTGTATTTTATGGATAACATTAATAGATCATATTTAAATATGTAACTGTGTCTGCCAGAATTTTTCTCCTTTAAAATGTACTGTTATTATTTGAATTTAAAAAACATCAGTATAAAGGATGGAAAGAAGTCCATAGAGGCCTGAGACAAGGTAAACAAAGATTTTAATAAACTAGTATTCTAGTAATTAAATATTCTACTGTGGTGTAATTATGTCCAGGTAAGAAAGTTAGACATCACTAACCATCAGGAAGATGAAAATCAAAACAACTGTGAGGTACCATCTCATACCACAGAGATTGGTACATATCACAAAGAACAAGAACAATCCGTTCTGGCAGGGATGTGGAGAGAAACACACTCTCATTCACTTCTAGTGGGAATGCAATCTAGTCCAGCCTTTATGGAAAACAATGTGGAGATTCCTCAAAAAGCTGGAAAATGAGCTCCCATATGATCCAGATATACGACTCCTAGGTATATACCCTAGGAACACAAAAATTCAATACAAAAATCCCTTCCTCACACCTAGATTCTTTGCAGCATTATTTACAATAGCCAGACTCTGGAAACAAACAAGATGCCCTTCAGCAAATGAATGGCTAAAGAAAATGTGCTACATATATACAAAGGAATATTATGCAGTCTTCTGGAGAGATGAAGTCATGAAGTTCTATACGTGAATGTACATGGAATTTATTATGCTGAGTGAAATAAGTCAGAGGGAGAGAGACATACAAAGAATAGTCTCAGTCAACTATGATTTTAAGAAAAATAATAGACATTATTGTAATAATGCCCAGAGACAATAGAGATGAGGATCAAAAGGACCGGCTCACAATATGAACTCACCACAAAGAATGGTGAGTGTAGTTAGGAAAAAAAAACTGCACTAACAACTGTCATGGCAATCTTAATGAGTGGGAGAAGTAGAATGCCTGCCTCAAATACAAGCAGGATTTGGGAAGGAGGAAGAGGAGGCATTGGTGGTAGAATGTTGCACTGGTGAAGGGGGTGTGGACTGAAACCCAACTACAATCATGCTTGCAATCATGGCGCTTAAATAAAAATTTTTTTTATTTAATAAAAGGTTAGGAGAATTAAATGAGAATCTGTTCCTAAAACATCTAAATCAATGTTTTATTAGCTAATTAAAGTGTTTGTAAGCCCGAGTGTCTAGTAAATCCAAAAGAAATATTATACTTTTTTTGACACTTCTATAATAAATTGGGGGATAAATTTGATCTGGAAACTGAGCAACACAGGTTCAGGCAATCCTCTGACCAGTGAGAACAAAAGTAAAGACTGATCGTTCTAAAGTATTTATATATGAGAGCAAGTATTCTTAGATTTTAAGGAGTATGCAGAGGTTAAAGGACAATCTCAATAGATAGGTACTCACAAATCATGCATGCTAATTAACACAGATTCAGCAAACAATGGGTGGTCTTAAACATGATGAGTGTCAGATAGGAAAATATTAGATTTTTCAATTGCCAAATATCTCTGTATGAGGCAAGTTATGTGTGATAGTGCATAAAGTATTTACAATATGAGATGTCACTTCCTCAGAGGAATGGATTTCACACCCAGGTCATATATACTTTCCTTAATTTCATCCAACTGACATGTTCCTAGGGAATTTGAATACACTCTAAACCAAATTTACACAAATGCACACTAGACGTGGTATTCCAATGCTCATAGAAAAGAAAAGCACATGTATTCATACCCTGTTACTTAATGCGGATGTTTTTATTTGTCTGAGAAATTTTAGAAAAAAATTGTAGGGACAGTGTTAATATACTTACTAACAAATCCAGAAGCAGATTTGCATGCTGTTTGCAGGGGAAAATGAAAACGATTCCAAGAGATGAAAATAGAGTTCTGTATGTCTCTGAGTTCTTCATTTTCAAGGAGAAAGTGAGTACTTCATAGTCCAAGGATTTCCAACAAAGAGGGACTAGGAAGATCTTGGGTCGAGTGTCCAGGAGAGAGTATGAACCAATCACTTTTATTTATGGCTCCTCACAGGAGCTGGCCTTCAGAGTGAGAACACAAAGGCATATGGATTTCAATCAGTGACCCAATCCCCATAGTCACTTAATTAATTCTCCACATCAAGGAAATCCTCACTTCACTTCTGATAGGTCGGTCTGTACCCTGCTGTGGTTTCTCAGCAGTCCTTCAAATTAAAAATGTCATCATGTTCTTTCAAGATGGGAGACAATCTTTAAGTCAGGCCAATCCAAAGGCAAATAAAGTAGCTGAATGTTCCATAATGAAGTTGTACTGTATCACTGAAAGGTTTCTAGGCACATGATAACTCCTAAAAAATATCATGCTGGAACATAACCAATGCTCAGTCAACCTGAAGTCAAGTTTTCTTTGTGGCAATTTGAGATAATCTGTCAGAGAATAGAGTTGTCATTTATTACTATAACCTTCAAAACAACAGAAAATAGCATTCAAATTCTGAGCTACCATCCATCCACTGGCAAATTTTTAGCTAAGGTTATAATTATGTTCATTAGCTGTTGCTATAAGCCTAAATTATTTTTCTTACTTTAATTGTTTCAAATGAAACTGTCGTATGCTATTCCACAGTTGGATACTTGGATAAAGAACCTTCTTTTATTTTTTTAATTTTATCTTAAATTTTATTTATTTAAATAAAATGTATCATATAATTGACATATGTGGGAACATGCTTCGGTGGGACCTGACTGATTGTTTCATTTCCAAGCCCCAAGCTTACAGCCTATGCAATTGAGCCCCCTTCTCATTCAGCATTACATGGCTTAACAATGAACATCTTTTTATCTTGTTGTGGCCACAGAAAACAGCATATCATTTCAAATCATATCTGATATAATAGTCGGGACACCAAGGTTGTCTGCACACACAGCTGCACTCAGGTGACTAAAGCCCACTTTGCCTCACGTAGCCCAACCTATATAAGAGGTACTATTGTTCATAATAAATGGATTCTGCTTTATACTTTTCCCCCACTGGTACCAGTGTGTGTTCTGTTCAGTAGCAACCCCTTATCCAACCTGTCCCAAACTTCTTGAGGAGTAACTTGGTCAGGAGAGATTTTTATGCCCCTTCAGTGTGCCAGGTCTACCACGCCACTGAGTCAGATAGACATAGTTGATCATATTACATTTGTTTACAGATAAGAGAAAACAAAGTTACTGAAAAACAAAAAGGAAACAAAAATAAAAAATAAAATGAAAGAGAAGATTAAAAAATAAAAAAGATAAAGTACAATGTCAGGCTCATTTGTGAAAATTAGTGTATCACTAATGAAGTCATTAATGCAATGGCATAAGTTGAGCAAGCTCTTGCTGTTTTATCTCCAATCTATTAAATTGGGGTGTTCCTTTAGGGATGAAAGCATCAAACAAAAGTTGTGCAGAAATTCAAAGCTACATACATTTTAGGGGAATATATTCAGATGGAGGCCCTCCTAGAAGGCCTTGTTCGAACATGACAACTGCATTTATGGGTATGGGTCTGGAAAACTGCCAGACTTTCCTAAAAGCAGTAAAATAAGGGGGATGATACCTACATACACTCAAAAAAAAAATAAATAAAGCCCTGGTGATATCAGCCCAACAATTGACAGACGTGAAGTGTAGTCAGATTGGTGAGCCCTCGGAAATCAAAGAAGGTCGTTGATGAGGAAGGCCTTTGGGGAAAAGGTGATTCTGGTGATTGAGGTTGCAAGCATATCTTTGGTAGGGTTTGGGATGTGTTCTACCCTGTCATATTGAAGTGGCCAACATTTTGCTGCGTGGGTCAGTGTAGCCATAATCTTTCATGTCGCAGTTAACATCTCACGAGTCTATGGAGTGACTCAGTTTTCTGTTTGTCCAGAACATTCTTTTAAACATAATTTATGTAATATAAATCATAACAACACAAAATGAATCATATATTTTTATTATTAAAATTGTATTCTTAAAATGATTACTATAAATAGCATTTGCTTAGTAGTATACACAACCTAGATTTGAATCATTCATTTGTTCATTTGCTAATTTTATTTTCCAATTTAGTTCAATGATGATTTACTGAAAATTTTGTTTTTTGTTTTTTGTTTTTTTTTTTTTTGGATTTTGGGCCACACCCGGTGACGCTCAGGGGTTACTCCTGGCTATTCGCTCAGAAGTCGCTCCTGGCAGGCACGGGGGACCATATGGGGAACCGGGGGATCGAACCACGCTCCTTCCTAGGTTAGCACAAGGCAAGGCAGGCACCTTACCTCCACTGCCACCGCCTGGCCCCCGAAAATTTTGTATTTTTTGACATCCATATTAGCCATTAGATTATCATCATCTGGAGAGTAGGAATGATAACTGCCGAACTCATTTTGTTCACTGGCATTTAATGTATTTCAGTAAAAGTTTGTTGAATAAAAACAAGAAATAAAGGAGGGCGAATGAAGATGGTTGATATAGTCAAATTGTAAGGAATCATCCCAACCCATTTTCTGGAGTGAAGGCAAAGAGACCCAAGTGGGTAACTGGTTGCACATCATTCCTGAAGACTAAGTATGTTTTCATAATATTTAGGAGAAAAATGTAGGAAGTTTCAACTTTTACTTCTAATTCAACAATAATGTACTTCTCTCTCTTCCTAGGGTTTGGTATCAGAGAAGAAGGAGTGCTTCCATTACCACTCAGCAATAACTAGTCAACTGTTTGATTAGGTATGAATAGGCTACTTGAGCAATAGTTGTAAAATTTTCACACATCATTTCACACAAACTTGCATCCTGGGAGTGTAGTGGGATCAGTGGAGTGTTACACAACCATTTCCTTTCTGAAAGTCAATGGAGGTTGAGCAGATAGCATGGAGGTGTAGCTTCAGTAGGCAATAAGAAGATAACCTCGGAATCTCGTTTCAGTAAGTGGTTAAGCAGTGGGCAGTGACTCCCTTTCCCACAACATTCATGCCAGAAAAAGTTTATTAAACACAACATTTAATACAACCTTGGGTGGCATAATCTAACATCAAAGTGTACTTTTTTTTTTCAAAATTCTCTTATTCTGAAAAAAGTAAAGTTCTTTAAATGAATAAGTCAATCATGTATGCCAAAATTGAGATTAGCTATCAGAATGCTGACAAGGATTTTGCAAGCAACATGGTAAAAATGTTTCAACGAGCACTTGTGAATATGCTCGAACTAATTAAAAAAGAGAAAGTCTATTAAAACTGAAGATGAGGTCTTGTAATGTTGCATGCATGAAACCCTATTGTGAACAGTATTGTAAAATCATAGTGCCTCAAATTAAAAATAATAAAACTAGAAGAAAATAAAAACAAATAGAATTATGTAATTAAAAAACTCAAAATGGAAAATAAAACTGATAGACTCCATAGCAAAAAGCAGGATTAGAGGAATGAGTTAGTAACTTTGAAGATAGTAAAATGGGAATGCCACAATGTTTTTAATGGAAGAAAATAAACAACAAAACTAAACTAAGCAAATGAACAACAATAACAAAACTTGATTATGGAGGTCAGAGAGACAGTACAGTAAATAGAACACTTACTTTGCAGATGGTCAACCTGCATTTGATCTCTGGCATCCCATATGGCCCGCTGAATTACCCTGGATATTGCTATATGTGGCCCCAAACCAAAATAAAACCAAAGATCTTTTGTCAATATTTAAAAACCAGGTAATATATTTCAAATAATTAATAAATTGCTGAAATTGCTTTAATATAAAATATAAAGTGAATGAAATTTTCAAACATGTTTAAGGGAGTAATATTGCATACGGGACACTTGCTTTGTATGCTGCCATCATAGATTTGATTCATGGAACTTCATACAGGTCCCTGAGTACATTTGAGCTTTGTGCTCATGCCTTAAGCACTCTTCTCCTCAAGAAAAAGAAATGGAAAACAAAATAATGAGATTTGTTTGTTTTTATACATATCTTTATTTAAGCACCATGATCACAAGCATGTTTTTAGTTGGGTTTTAATTATAAAAAGAAAAAGAACACACACCCCCTTTACCAGTGCAAATTCCCATCACCAATGATATTTGGAAGATACAGTTAAATTGGTGATGGCAAGGAAATATAAAAACATAAAATACATATATTGGAAAGTAAAAAGATTTGAAATAAAAAATCTAAAATAAGCTGTAACTTAAAAAAATCACAAAAATAAGTTAAATCCCAAGTATGTAGGAGAAATACTAAAAAGACTTTTCCAGAAATAATGGAGACTGTGAGATCTATTTATTACCTTTATTAGATATAACTATGCCAGATATTAATTAATTGATAAATACCATGGCACTAAAAAGGGAGAAATTGATATATTGCTGTGCTAATATTCACAATATATTCAAGGCAGCTCTTACGGGAAAAAAGAAAAATATGCCTATATTTTTGTCATGAATATTTAATATATAGTTTCTATTTTTGAAACTCAGCTTTTGTGGATTTTAAGATTTTAAAGGCAAGAGAAATCTCTAAGTGGTCATATAAAATACCAAATTAAAGTAACTCAAGTTCTGTTTTGTTGCACTTACAACCATTATTTTAGACCTATAATTCAAATATAACAATATACGAAGATGTAAACAACATTAGAACAGAGAGCCAATGTTTCTAAATTACTTTAAATGTTTTTTTTTCCTTTTTCTCTTCTGTGTTATTATTTTTGAGTCAAGCAAGAAAATGTTTCGAGATATCTGACAGCCCCAGTCTTCTTGGGGACCATGTGGTATATGTGAACCATGTGGTATTAGGGATTAAATATGAAATTACCACATGCAACGTATGCATTTCATTCCTGGAGCTATTTCCCTAGCCTAATTAATTAAAAACTCACTCTTGTACTGAACACATACATCACTGATTATTGAACAACTTTGCATCTAGAAGTTCTTTAATTTGACTTCTAGTGTAAGGCAAAAGTGAAAACATGTACAATATTCATTGATTATATAATCAAACAAAGTAGTAGAAGAGAAATAATAATAGATTCAAATTATAGTGATGATCACCCGGAATAAAGTATGGGAGAACAAAATAGCCAAAAACCTATAAGAATTCATCAAGAAAACTATAAATCCCCAAGAAAACAATGAGAAGACAAGACTTTCCCTGCTCTTGAATTAAATCAGTTAAAATGATCATCTTACATCACAATATAGATTAACTGCATGTTGCAGAAAACCCATTCCCTAATTGTTTATGGGAAGATCTAGTATTAAAAGGTAGTCCTACAAAAAAAACTCTATACAAATTTAATGCAGTTCCCACAAAAATTCCCATGGCAATTTTTAATAGCATGGGCCACATTTTGCTAAAATTTCTATAGTCAATTCAATGCTAGGAGATAAGAAGGTAGTGATAGATATCTCTATTTTGAATTGTACTATAAAACTCTAATAGATACTATGTGATACTTTAATAAAGGTAGAACTTCAACTGAATGGAATTGAGAACCTAGATATGGAAATTTAAGTACATAAACAGCTAATTGTTGACATAGAAATTAGTGAATTAAGAAGGTTAAGTAAAGCTTCTTCAAATAGCAATGAGAAACTGCTTACCTATATGCAATAATAAATAATATTTTGAATATTTTGTGAGATAGGCCTACACATATATTCACACCTTACATAAAAGTTAGTTCAAAATAAATTAAAAATTATTTCATCAATAAACTTCATGTGTTTTGTTTTAATTTTTCCATAATGTCTGAGTAGTGGTGAAATTAGTAGTTGGTGATCTTTAGTTGTAATCATAGTGGCATAATTAAATACGTCTATTACTAAAATAAAAGTATTGATCAGATGAAATCTCCAAAAAATTTTTTCTTTTTTTTTTTTTTTTTTTTTGACTACACCCATTTGATGCTCAGGCTAAGAGCTCAGAAATTGCCCCTGGCTTGGGAGGACCATATGGGATGCTGGGGAATTGAACCGCAGACACCTCACCTCTAGTGACCCCAAAATCTCCAAAATTATATTAGGTTATTATTATGCAAGTATTATATTATTATTATACCCCAAAATATCCATAATTATATTAGGTTATTATTATGCAAGTATTATATTATTATTATTATGCCCCCAAATCTCCAAAATTATATTAGGATATTATTATGCAAGTTAATTACAATACCAATCTTTCTGCCTATTATTCTGTTTGCATATATATTTTATAACACCTAAGTGTTGGCATTGGTCTTTTCTCAAGTCTGCACAGAAATCAAACATAATGTTCAAGAAGGAAATTTAAACTACCAAGCTTCAAGTTTTAAGGAAAACAGAATGAAACTTTTCAGTACAAAAAGTTTACAAGTTCCTCAAAAGGAATAAATATGTTCTTTTTCTATTAAAAACAAATTGGATGTCAATAGGTGAATGAATATACTGAGTCACAGGAGAATGTTTTGGACCCATGCTTTCTGAGTAGTAGGTTAATTACCTATAATTTCTAAGTGCTTCATGGCACCACATGTTACATGTTATTGCAAGAAACTCTTCCAATTACAGAATGGTTGAATACTTCCCATTTTTTACCATGGTTTCAAGCACAATCTTATACATTCCATGATGTATCTGGAAGGATTGTTTCCTCGACCACTGGACACAGGTCCTAGCCTCAATAACCAAATAGATTCTGTTAAAAATGAATTTTCATTTCATCTTCTTTATCAATTTTTAAGAATCAGTGTACAAGTAACTTAGAGACAGCTTCTAGAATATACATAAGGGGCAGACTTTCCATCATTTTAGAGATCCAATTGACTAAGCTAGCATTGATTAGCAATTGATTAGTAACATTCAAAAACAAAGCCAACTTTAAATAAAATACTCAAAGATTAATTATATAAATTGAATACCCAATTGTAACAACAGAAACAACAACCCTATACAATATATTGGCACAACAACCTTTACTGTCAATAGTTTCCTTAAATGTCATTGGATTAAAATTTCCCATCAAAATGCACAGAGAATCACATTGGATCAGAAAAACAAAACCCAGGAACTGGTGAGGTGGCGCTAGAGGTAAGATGTCTGCCTTGCAAGCATTAGCCAAGGAAGGACCACGACCGAGGTTCGATCCCCTGGCGTCCCATATGGTCCCCCCCCCAATTCAGGGCCAATTTCTGAGCGCTTAGCCAGGAGTAACCCCTGAGCATCAAACGGGTGTGGCCCCCCAAAAAAGCAGAAAACAAAAAAATATATAGAAAAACAAAACCCAGCTGTTTTCTTCTGCCTGTAAGAAACAAACTTAAAAGTTTAGGATAGACACAGGTTCAGAGTAATGAAATGAAAACTAATTCTACAAGTTACTGAAAAAATTTGGAACAGCCAGATTTACATCAGAACAAATTGCATTCAACCTCAAGAAAATACTGAGAGACAAGGATAAACACGGATTACTGATCAGAGGAACAATAGACCAAAAAGTACTAATTCTGATCAACATTTTTAAAACCAAATCAGCAAAATATATAAGGTTTTTGTTTCACAAACCTAGAGAAACATATGATGGAAATGTGATAGCACTAGATTTCAACATGACACAGTCACAACTGGAACGATTCACAATGCAGAAAACTAAAGACAAAGCCCAAAATGGGAAACTAGAAGAACTGGGACTAATGGATCTATCAAGACCTTTTATCCTCAAAAATCAGAATACATGGGGCTGGAGAGGTCGCACAAGTGATAGGGCATTTGTCTTGTGCGTAGTTAACATAGGACTGACCATGTTCAATCCCCGGGTGTCCCATAATGTCCCCCAAACCAGGAACAATTTCTGAGCTCATAGCCAGGAGTAACCCGTGAGAATCATCAGGAGTGGCCCAAAAAGCAAAAAAAAAAATCAGAATACACATTTTTCTAAAATACACACTGAACAATCTCCAGGATAGACCACATTTTAGGAAGCAGTTTTAACTTACATAAATATACAAATATATGATTTATACCAAGCACCCTATCATATCACAATTCCACAGAGATCCAGATTTATTGTGAAATGATATGGAGAAAATATAATTCTTGGAGACTAAACAAGATGCTGCTCAACAACAGCTGGATCAAAAGAATAAGAGATTCTTTGAGACTAATGATAAAGAAGAAATAAATTACCCAAATCTATGAGACACAGCAATTTTCCAATACCATCCCATGATCAGGGCCAACTACCACCAATGTCTCATTTTCTTTCTTTTTTAAAATTTTTATTGTAAAATGAATTTCAAAAGTTTCACAGTAATATTTAAGGCACATACACCACACCCTGCCTCTTTGAAAAGCACATTTTAGGTCTGGTTATAATGATTTAGATCTTATGCTTTGGTTCTGTCGGCACCATGGTTCAGATATAGAGATAAGCAACACCTCCACTTGGCTAGAGTGTTTAAGGTCTCAGGCTCCTGACTTCTTTTCTTACTTTCTCTCTTAGCTTTTTTCATTCCTTACTCAGTTCTATAACCTAGGGACCATAGTGATCTGGGTGATCCCTTAATATTATGTAATCACAGTTCTGTAATTCTGTATGACACAGAAAAGTGAGATTATCTGGCACTTTTTCTTCTTCTGACTTTGCTTAACATTCATTTCCTTATAGGTTGCAGCAAATTGCCTGGTTTCATCTTTACTTGCATTATATAAAATGAATATATATTCAATATATGTATATATATTGTGCTTTCATTATTCACATTTTTATTGGACAACTTAAAGGAATTCCATAACCAAAGTTATTGTGCTAAATTGTGCAATGTATAATGGTGTGACTACGTCTCTTTGAGTGAAAGTTTCAGTGTTGTAGGAATAGATGCCAAGAAGTGAAATTGCTGTGTCATATGGCAATTCTATTCTTACTTTTCTGAGAAATAGCCACATTGTTTTCCATAGGAGTTGAACCAGAAAACATTCCAACCAAGTGGCTGAGTATTTTATTGTAACCACATCTCCACCAGAATAGATTGTTCCAAGTTTTTTTTATATTAGTCATTCTCACTAGCATGAGGTGATATCTTGCTGTTTTTGTATTTGTATTTTCTTGATAATAAGTAATAAGCACATTGTATGTATAAAGCATATATTAGAACGTCTTTGTTATAGAACTGTCTATATTAATTTTCTCTGATTTTATGAGGGATTTATTTTTTATTGTGGGTTATTTTTCATTGAGTTATTTTTTATATAACTTAGATATTAGACCTTTATCTGGTGTATGAAGCACTAAGTTTTCTTCCATTATCTTGGGTATTTTATGGTTCTATTCCATATTTCTTTTTCCATGCACAATCTCTTTAATTTGATGGAGTTCTATTTGTTTGTTTGTTTTTTTAATCACTGTTGCCTCTGCCAGTGGCATTATATTCTTGAAAAACCTCTGAGGTCCAAACTTGTTAGCAATTTTGCCAATGTTTTTCTCAGTGTTTTTGGTCCCCTTTAAATGGATATTTTTTGTAAGGCTTATATATGGAGTCATCTTCATTTTCTGTTTTTACATGTGGTTATATAATTTTCCCAACACTATATGTAGGATAGGCAATCATTACTCCACGTGCTCAGATCTTTTGGAGAAAAGTAGTTGTACAAATTTGTGAATTTGTCTTTGAGTATTCTATTCTAACCCATTTGTGAGAGAGTAGATCCTTATTCTATAGTGCAAAGCTATTTATTTTGGGGGTAGTGGTGTTTTGTTTTTGTGCTAGATCTGGCAATGGTTAGTGATTAATCCAGGATCTGAACTCAGAAATTACTCTTGGCAATATCCAATACCGGGAATTGACCATATCCAGTACCTAGAATTGAACCTGGGACCAGCATGTGCAGGTTTATTATCTACTGTACATTGTTTTCTAGTCCAGAAATGCTGTTTTAATCACTCTTGCTTTAAATTATAGTTTCAAGTTAGGTAATAATATACCTCCCAATTTCTTATTTCTCAGTATTCTTCTAAGTAAATTTTATTTTTTACTGTCCTGATTTCTTGAATGGAGTTTCTTAAATTTCATGAATTCTGTATAAAATTGAATGAGAATTATCTTGCATTTATACAAAAATTTAGGTACAAAAGCTGTTTAGACCACACTGATCTTATCTCTATGAACAGAGAGATTATATATTTCTTAAGGTATCATTTTCACTACTATTATTTTAAAATAGAGTTTAATTATTTTTATTTTATTTTAATTTTTTTTGGTTTTTGGGCCACACCCGGTGACACTCAGGGGTTACTCCTGGCTATTCGCTCAGAAGTCACTCCTGGCAGGCACGGGGGACCATATGGGGAACCGGGGGATCCAACCGTGGTCCATCATCCTAGGTTAGCGCAGGCACCTTATCTCCAGCGCCACCGCCCGGACCCAGATATAGTTATCTCACATCATTTGTTGAGGGGATATATGAGTACATGATATTTATGAATATGATTTTAATTGGAATAGACTCTTTGATCTTATGTTTTTAGTTAATTATTTAAATATAAGAATGTTACAACCATTTTCTGTAATTGATTCTATATATATACCTACTTCATTGCTTTAATTTATAGATCCTAGGATTTAGAGGGATATTTAAAGTTTTCCATGAATAGTACCATGCAGAATGACATTTTTATAAATAGCATATATATGTATTAAAATTGTCAATATATCCAAAATTGAAAAGTACAATTGAAAGTACAGCAAAAATTTTGCTTGTTGCACCACTAAAGATTTTTCTTTTGTTTTTATTCTATGTTATCTATTAAAAATTATCGGCTAAAATGTAGAAAATCTTTTATACTCAGATGTTTAAAATATGATAAAATATTGTTTACTTAATAAAAAGTTGAGTCCAAGTTAACTTATAATTCAAAAATATTAGAAATAATGCAGATCTCATATTTTAATTTCATAAATTATATTTACCTGATTTTCAGGGCAGCAGATATTAAAATAACATAAGTGAAAAACCTCAAACCTTATAGAATATGCATATGAGATTTCTGAAAAGCTATAATTGCATATAAGTGCTATGTCAGATGAGCTTTAGACCAGATAAACTCATCAAAGTCATCTTCTTTCTGTTTATTGTATGTACTTGAAATTTTTATTTATCTCCAGATTCCACAGTTAAGATATCACAGTTAAGATATCTGTTAAAAAAATTTAATCAAAGTAC
Organism: Crocidura indochinensis; assembly: GCA_004027635.1. Taxonomy (NCBI): domain Eukaryota; kingdom Metazoa; phylum Chordata; class Mammalia; order Eulipotyphla; family Soricidae; genus Crocidura; species Crocidura indochinensis. Next base: position 1 of record PVKC010033669.1, on the reverse strand, counting down.
A